>JAPMOR010079402.1:551891-565606 GCA_026543865.1 Argiope aurantia | reverse complement strand
GTAATCTGTAGATCTTTTTTTTTTTTTTGGGGGGGGGGGGGGGGGGGGGGGGTAAGAATTGATATGCTTGTTGTTTTTATGATTGATGTTTTATTGCGTTTCTTCCACCTTCCCTAATACAGTAACGAATCAAAATCATTTAAGAAAATTATATACAACAGTAATAAAAAAAGATGAGCACCAACAATTTTTTGCCTTGTATTGATAGTAATGTAATTACAATTAATAATTTGTTCATAATGATGTAAAATCAACTAACGACTCCTTTAAAGAAAATTTTCATTAAATTCGTATAGCTCTTTGAATAAAAAAAAATAAGTTTATTCAAAAATTAGATTTTTATCGATTTTTTGAAAACTATTTACATCGAGTAACAACTGCACACTTCGGATATGCGAACTACTTTCCATTATATATTCGATTTCCTTGTCCAATAGTCCGATCAAGTTCCGAATTTAAAACATCATTTGCAAAGAGAAATCGAAACCGCTATCGAGGGGTAAGGGTTAGAAAAAAAGAAGAAGCGGTTCGCAGCCAAGTTAAAGAGCGATGAGTCGCCAAATAAAAAGAAACGAAAGTATCCTTACGGAGGAAACGATGGAGTAAGGACGAACAGAGCATGCGCACACCGTCCAAGGATGGGATTGGCTGCATCCGCATCCAATAGCAAGAAATAATTTCTTAAAAAAAATGAAAGCAAGAGAGGAATGGAAGGGGGGAAGAGAATGTAAGCAATCGTTGAGATAGATATACATAGTATAAGAATAGGTTCTGGAATGCAAACAATGCAACAATTGGCCACTCGCATTGGTTGGACAGTACAAAGTAAATTAATTTCTGATTGGTTCCAACCATCTAACACTTATCTAAGCAAAAATGGAAAAATACACAAAATCTGAAAACACATTTAAACAAAAGCTTCAACAGAGCTTTTTTATACGAAGATGCGGAGAATAAAGGCCTTTGCAATTATGGAATATCCTCTCCCGACAGGAACAAAATTGAGTTCCAATTTAATGGATTTTTATAAGCACCAAAACAATACCGTTGAAACAAGAAAATTATTAAACATCCGGTTAATATTATATCTTAATATTAAGAATTTTAATAAAAACTGAAGATTGTTTCAAATGTTACAAAATATACGCACAAAAAGGTGGAAGAGTAGGGAAAATTCAGACACTGGATTGAAAAATGTTATTTCTATTCTGCTTAGATTTTATACTAAAATGAGACCAAAATGCTTTTGCAGCAGGAAAATTATTTCAACGCCGCAATGAAACATAAGCATTTAGTAGTTATGTTTGTTAAGATTTGCTGTTAAATATTAAAAGAATGAATAAGCAATTGGCAGAGATTGATACAAAACGCGCAATGTCGCAAAATCATGCAGAAAGTTTCAATTTTTTATTTTCTTAGATAATTAGAGTGCATTTCAACAATGTCGATCACGTGTAGGACATCTTAAGTCAAATGACTTAACCCCATTGGTCACTATATGAAAAATGAATAACTGAGCAATAATAGATACATAATATTCTTTCTTTTTTCCACTTTTATTTCTTTATTATTATTTTGCAACCCCGACAAATGCAAATTCCGAAATTAATACGTTCACTAAAGCCAAAGCATGTAAGGATGTTTTAAATGCTTTTTTAAGAAAATAAATTGAAGTGAGGGATTCAAGAACGGTAAGCTTTGCTGCCTTAAAATACTTTAGAAATAAATCCTTTCAAGTGATCAATCAATTTGATTTAAGAAATCATTATTATTATGGTTCAAATTACAATGATTTGTGGAATTACCATCATAGTGATATATGTTCTGCTTCGAATGCAACGGACTGAAGTTGTTTGGCATCTGCTTGTAGTGACTAGTATATTTAAGAAATAGCCGTCTTTAGCGACTAGCTTGTTAATCTCGATTCTGAAGTATTGACTTTTTAGGGGCTATTGGCCCAACCCCACTGGCCATGCTATGAAATGAATATCTTAGGATGTAAGAATAATAGATACACGCATAATGATTCATTTTAACTGGAAATGCATTTTTTTTTAATTCACCTTATTGATAAGACTGAAAAACACGAATAGAATTGAATTAGTCTGTTATAGATTACTGCGCATACAAATAAAAAACAATGTCTATAATACAAAATTGAAAGTTCTACCTATTCAACATTGGAGAGTTATTAAACGCTTTGGTAGATGAGTTTGAATTTCGTCAAAACAATAAAAACATTGTTAAATTCGTTTAAATTATATTAAATTAAAAAAATTATTAAAAATAAAGAAAAAAATGAAATTGATATCATTACAAATGTAACTTTTTTTAAGTTTCAAAATAATGCAAAATTAGTTTTTGAGAGATAATAGCTTAGAAAAATTTGGGCATAAATTTCCATAGACAAATCATAACGATTACCTATTTGACAGCGGTTAGTTTTACTTTCGCGTTTGAATAAACTTTCTGATTGGCTGCTATATCTATTAACTTGATTTATTTTATATCCTCTTTTTTCCAATCGAATGAAAGTTTTGGTGATACGACGAACCCTCCTCCAAGCATTTTTAATTCCCCTAATCAACTTCTTTAATTAGCGAAAAATTGAATTAAGTTCAGCTGTAAAAACATTCAATAAAAGAATAGTAAATTGTCATACAACGAATTGTTTATATTTGAATATTGCTGCTCGATAATGAATATTACGAACGATTTCTGCGCCATGTACGTTAACGTTTTATGAACATAGATTGAAAAGCAACAGTCTTTATTGCTATAATCAGGCGACTTTATTTCAAATTTCATTTTAAAGAATAGAAAAGAAAACTTCTCTAACAATATTTAGATATGAATTTCCTAGCCGATAAATTTTTTATCTTTAAAAATAATTTAGAAATAATCTCTATTTCTAATTATAAAAAAATTATGACAGTGCATGCATCGATGATTAACCAAATTATGTCAACTCTATTACCAACTGTACAATTATAAGGGCGACCTTGTGTAAAATACTTCTGATTGAAGCAGGGGGTTATCAGAAAGCATGATGGAAAAAAAAGCGGCATTTATGAGAGTCTTCTATTTCGAAGATTACTGTGTTCTCGCAACTTAGTCTCTTGGGGTTTTTTTTGGTGCATTTTTTCATGTAGAGGATTAATAGAATTCTCCTGAACTTTCCGAGTTCTTTAGCCTCAACATAATAAGCCAAGAAACGTCATCAACATTTCTTCCTAGTTCTCTTTAATTAAGACACCATTTAAAGAGGAACTTGAACTTAATAGCGTCAAAGGATCGACAAAATTACTCATAATAAATCAGAATTCATTTTCATCTAGTTTTCTCTAATGTATGCAAAATTTTCATTCAATTAAAATGCATAAAGCTACTTTAATTATTAAGAACTGGACACACATTATTTTAGATACACCCTAGAACTTGAGTTTTTAGTTACGTCACTGCCTATAAATCCAAAACTCGTTGTTTCAAGTTATTTAAGACATATTTTTATAAAAAGCAATAATCACTTTAAACTTTGCGAAGCTACATTAGATCATTGGCAATTAAAAAATAAATAGATCACAAAATCTATCGTTAAATATTTCTTTAATTATTGTGGCATATTAACTATTAAAAGAACTTTATGCTTTCCCACAAGAAGATGAAGAAAAAACAATGGATTGAAAATACTATTGAATGAAATGTCTCAAAATAATAAGGTTAAATCATAATTCATATTATATATATATATATATATATATATATAGAGAGAGAGAGAGAGAGAGAGAGAGAGAGAGAGAGAGGGAGATTATTAAGCTTAATAAATTAAAATTTTAATTTAAAAAATTTCAAAACATCTTAATTTACGGTAAATTACGCATTGAAGTGCGATTTCATAAATAGCTTCAAATATCTGTTTGGGTTTAAACAGAATTTTATCTCCGGAATTTTAATTTTTTTTAAATGTTACGTAATTTATTAGTTTTATATTGCCAATTCTCATTTATACTTGCATTTATAAGCAAATGCAAATAATAACTTGCATATTGCTATTAAATGAAAATTTTACGCAAAGTGAAATACGAAGTAAGAAAGTGACTATAGTTTGGCTCCAATACCTGCAATCTTTCATTAAATAATAAAATAAAAATTCGATTGATTGTTGCAGTAATTGGAGTATATAAAAATTGCATTTTTATACGAAAATATGGTTGCTGATAATAAAGGCACAAAGCAACCGGCTTAAAATAGATTCAGTTATTAGAATGAAATTCCAATTCTATTTTTATTATTAATTTTGAATATAGGAATTGTTCCATATAGGAAGTTGCAATTTCTTTTATTATTTATATTAAACAGATACTTATGAAAGTCAACACAGAAAAAGAATATTGCTTTTGATTAGTAAATAATTCCAAATTTTTTAACTTAGTGTCCGAAAAACAATAACAATAACAAAAAACAAGCATATGATTAAAACGCCAGTTTAAGCTCAAATGGTTGAATGTAAGAAAAACCAATGATATGATTGGTACAATTAACCTTTTGCTTTAAAATACAATCATGTCCAAGATATTTTCCTTTAAAAAATCTTAGAAATGAAAACTGAAAAAAAAAAAAATGAATGTTCTTTTGATAAATTTTAATAATACAAAAAAATCCTGTAGATAACCAAAAATAAGAAAAACTATTTGAGCTGGATCGTTGTTTGAAAAAATTACGTATCTATAAATATAAGAGGATTGTCGCTGTCTCTTCATTAAATTAATTTGCCAAATAGAGCTCTTTATTTATCAATATACAAGACATATATAGGGATATTATCACTATTCTGTTCCTCATTCACAAAGAGAAGATGCTTAGTAGTTCAACTTATCACTTATGCAAAAGGAAGATTCAATTAATAATTTTTAAAAGCTGGAATAGATTACTGATTATTATTGAATCCTGTTTATAATTCTGCAACAGAAAAATGTGTGAATAAAATGATGTTGATGTAGAATGAATGTACTTCAAGCTAGCTGTTAGCATGAAAAAATTCCAGCTGTCACTATTTAATATTATTAAAATTTTCTTTGTTTAAGCTAAAAAATACAAGAAATTTGTTTTGCCTCTGGTCTATTTAAACCACTTCTTGTCAAATTAAAGATACGTGGAAGAAAATAAGATGTTAGCTTTTTTTTAATTATATCATCAAAAGAATAGTCCAATAAGCTTAAATTTTCATATACTTCCCTTATGAAAAGATGTAGCTCATTCTTTACAAGGAATGCTAGAAACTCCACTTAAATTTAAAAAGGTTTCCTTTTTCGCAAAAGGTGATCATTAACACTTCTCCTAATAAATAATAGCTACTTCACAATAAGTAGCACTAATTTTATAATTCCTGAGATATACTTTGGGACGATTTTTACTCCGTAGAGGGATGATACACAGTGAGTATGATGAGAGCATTTCCAGAATTCCTTGATCGTCATCCAGTGAAATGTATTTTCCTTCAGTTTCCCCACCACCACCCACTCGTCATTACAAATCATGCAATTTTATTATTTATTCGGAATTTTGTAGACATGGCTAGTTTATGCATAACTTCTAGTTTTAATTCGAAATTTATTGCTCACATGGCCAGTTCAATTTTGCGAAATATCGGCGGTTGTTAAGCCTCCTAATCCCAAAAGAAATCTTGATTTATCATCTGCTAAATAAAATGAAAATATCTCTGCCTCTAATTTTTTTTCTGAAATCAAACACTTCTTGGCGCACCAACAAAATCACGAACGATTTCTATGTCTGAGAACAGACAGTAATTAACATGTACAGCAATAGTTATAACAGAAAGATGTCAATAAGACGTGGGAAATCTAAATCTCCCAATAACTTAATGAATTTTAGAGGCTATAGCATTCCTTTGAATTATAAAGTGAAATTCTTCATCATGATGCAAAAAGAAAATATAGTAAAAGCTCATACCTCTAATTATGATTAAAAAAAACAATGAAACGAATCGAAGCATTATGAAAAATATTGCGCGATTAGCTGATATTTTTAGTATGTAACCAGACAATTCAATAATGGAAAGGACGGAAGTGCTTGGTAGGGAGGGAAAAAGTGTATTTCCCTCATATAATTTACACATTATAACAACGATAGGTTAATGAAAATGATTGTTTCTCGTTTTCTGTCTCTAGTCAGAAGTCACAAAAATCATAGCAAATTAAAACTCCCTAAGGAAAAAAAAGAATTGTTTAACAATATGATAAATTAGAGTTATAAATTTGCATATTTGATTGAATACAAACAAAAGAAAGGATGACTAAACGAAACCGACCAGTTCGGAAAAATGTGGAATGGTTTAAGCACCTTTTCAAAAACCAGATTTTCTGAAGGTACTTCACTACCAATTACTATGTTGCTGTGGAAAGACATAAAAGGAAGAAAAGAAAAATATTAAAAAAAATTTACCATTCCCTCTTCTGCACTCTAAAGCAGAGCACAGAATATTCAATTCATTTTACGAAGAAAGCGGAATTTAAATAATATATATTGCTTTTCTCTGTCAGGTATGACAGCTATTAGATCCTATCCATAATTGGTGTAGACAACAATATAGCTATTAATAATTTCGGATTTAATTATCACTGAATAGGAAAGAATAATAAATTCGATCTGAAAGTTTACAGTAATCGATTTCTTCACTAATTAGTTTTCAAAGTTAGGTACGCTAGTCCCAACCATTCACAGAGCCTTGGATGCAAGTTTTACAAAAGATATTCAGATAAAAAGAATCAGGTCTTTTCGAAAACACATCGATAAAATCAACTCGACTCTCGTACTCAATTCCTTCTTATGCTGGTTCATCACGCAAGTGACCATGCTAAGTGAAACGGCACAACAGTTTAATATGTCGCCCTAAATCATGTGGTATCTTAATTCACAATTTTGTCTTCCATTTATCTGCTTTGATTTTTATCCAGATCATAATTTATTCATCGCATTAACACGGATCGGAAATTTGTCACCAATAGATACAATCATTACCAATGTTTTTAAAGAATACGTTAGTCCTCTGGAGACCGGCGTGTTTTTTTATATCTATACAAGCAATTTTAAATAATAAATTTTTACAAACTGGTACAAAGCGAACAATTAAGGGACAATTTTAAGCATGCGGCCGAAAAAAAAATATTATAAACTTATTTTATAAGTAATTTTAAATATCTGATACGGCAATTTTTAGATTATAATACACTTGGCGCAAATCAAGTAATGAGAAATTCTGTTGAAAATAATTCTGTTCTCAACAGGAATTGCGCTAGTTGTTTAAATTAATTAAAATTTATTATCTAATAGTGAGTTAAAATATATTTTCTATCTGTATTTTACGTTTATGGAATATTATTGTAATAACTGAAGAATAACAGTTGAAACAGTCTAGATTTCAATGGGAAAAAAAATAGAGAGTATATTTTGAAGTTATATTCTATATTTATTTCTATTGTCGACATATTTTTTTTTCTATATTAATACAAAAATCTACAAAACTGGATACAGTATCAGCGGAAAGATTTTTTTTTTACCGACTTCTGACGTAGCACATTCAATTATGTAAAATTTAAATATCAATAACATTTTGGTAAATAGACAATCTAGCAATAAATGAGCCCAAGGAAACGAGCGTTCTTTCTCAATATTATTTAGTCGCATGTTTTTAGACCAATGCAACTGAATACATATTACATACTTAATTATCTGTATCATATCTCCATAAATTTGCAAAAAATAAATAAGTCGTTGCAACACAATTTTAAAACAAAACTTTAGAATTACTGCCTGGGACTTCCACAAAATTTGGCGCAGGTATACTTTTCCCATAGACTTGTAAAAAAAATATCACATTCTTTACAAGTATGTCAATCACTTTTTTTTTTTTTTTTTGAATAACAGCAACATAAAATTTCAAAAAATAGAGAGCTGAATTTGTTTGAATTGCTTTAGGAGTTCTCCTGATCCAGCTATAGAGCTGGAAGAAATGCCATTTTACAGCATATTTTTCTAGCAGTATAGAATATCTATACTACTACTAATAATAATGCATTATTATTAGTATAATGTGCGTGCCGTGTGTGTGTATGTGTGTGCTGGCGCTCTACAAGACAAACCATTTAACTTACAGCTACCAAATTTGGCACATATATCTTAGTGGTTGGGAATCCGTACAAAAATAATTTTTATACCATGTTAAAGTCCAAAATATTATCCTTTCAATGATGCCAATTTAGTTGCAGTAAAAATCTTTCGTCTAAATTTAATTAACTTTTAAACATATTTTTCTCAAATATATACACATTGTTGTGAATGAAATCGTAACCACTTTCATTGCGTCATCAAATATTTGATCGCGAGATTTTCAGTCATTGATGAAAGCTAAAAATGGATCCTATTTAATATCTGTAGATTATAGGACGAATAAAAAAAAAAAGAAATTATGATCAACTGAATCAATTTAGAGATGAACGGGCATAATAATCCATGCGATGTAATGGAACTGGTACATTCATTAGAAAAATTCATATGTACAATGAAAGTACAAATGCAAGACTGTTAAAATAACACAGCTTTAACGTCTGGCAATTTGATGGAATCACGGACATGAAATTTTATCTAAACAGTTTAGCTGAAATTAAATATAACTAATATCTCTAGCAAACCAGCTGGTAGCAAAAGGCTATAAAAGGTTATTAGATAAAACATTTATAAAAGTTTTTGTTTAATGATATTCGATATAAAGATAACTATAATGATAATAAAGATAATAATAAACAAAATGTTTTGAGACTAATAATAATAAACAAAACATTTTGCCAAAATCTAAATAAAAATTTGTCTTCTCAAAAAGAATACATTTTAAAATTAATTCCATAAATATCAGCATTATTATAAATCACCAGGTAAAATATAAATTTGGGATGATAGGTAAATTATAAAAAATAAAACAATAATGAATAAATTGAGTTTTGTATTTCATTAATTCTCTATTTTCAGCTGAAAAATATAAAAAGGTTAATTTTTACACTTCTGTGAAAATAAATATGAATACTAATTTAAAGGAAGAATGCTGTAATGAGTCTAAAACAATTAAATCATACAGATTTTTATTTCCTGGCATTACTTAGCTTAAAAACTTTTATTATCTTAAAAAATTTCAACTTAAAGCTAAATTACAATTATCACTTTTTAACTTTACTTTCATGAAAGTTAATAAAACTTTAGAAATTAAAATGTTACAACAAATAAATGTAGTATGCAAAAGGTATATATAGAGTACTGGTATAAGAGTACTTCTATATTCCAAATTTTAAAAACTTCCAAACATAAATATTTATTTTTCAAATGAGTCTGTCATTTAAAATAAAAAATAGGAAACGCTATTTAAATCTCTGCTTTCACAAGGAAGGTTTTAATGTGAAAAGAGAGTGACACTTTTCGGTCACAACACATAGAAAAAATTTGTGAATTTTATAAAAAACTGGCAACTTGACTCTAATTTACAAAGGCCAAATGAAAATTAAATTTAAGATCCAAAAGCAGCTTTTCGAATTTGTAATTGAAAATATTATGAAAGTAAACTTCGTCTACTCAACCCAAGAGAAATATGCTGAATGAGAATTGTTTTTGATAGGTCGCCTTGATCAGGTATTGACTAGCCCAAAGAATATAGCAATAGAATGCATTTATTCCAAAACTACATCAAAATCATTAGCGAAAAAACCTATAAGATGATTTGCAGAATTGGAAAAATGAAGTGATATAAATCTCAATATAAACTTAAAATAGAAGACATATTAGTTTGCCTAACTGATGGTTTGGTCATATTTTACAGAAAAATGAAGCATCTGATGAAATGATTAAAAATGAAAAATTAATTTATTTCTTCATCCATCTGGGCCATCTATATAATTTTTATATTAAAAAAATGCAGATATGCAATGAGTATCAGTAGAGGCATTCTGACAAAAGTGAATCCCATGACTCTCATAAAAAGAAATGATGTTCTTCTTGAAAGAGAAGTATATCAAACAGATGTGGCCTTTTTAAACGATAAATGTATCCGACTATTTAATAATATACTTCACATAGGAATCATTATTTTAATTTTTTGTTAGATTTGTGTTCATATTTGCAAATATGAATAACTGCAGTTATGCAAATATTAACCCTTCTGTATTATTAGGCTGAAAATAAAGAATTAATGAATTATACGACTCAGTTTATATTGCTTTTTTTAATAATTAACCATCATTATTCCAAATTTATATTTTGCCAAATGATTTACTACAATACTAATTATTCATGGAAAATTTTAAAATTTGTGTACTTTTAGAAAAAATTAAAATTTTCATTTAAAGTTTTGACAAGTATTTTCGCAAACTAATCCATAGTTGGTAGTATACTATAAGAAAATGCATAAAAAAACTGCTGTAAAACAATATCTCATCCAGTTTTTTTTTTTTAATCCGAAGAATTGCTAGAGCAACAAAAAAATTTTTGGCGATGGATTTTGAAATTTTTTTAAAAAAAAATTTATTGCTGTTATTTAAAACAAAGCTTACACATTTGGAAAAAATCCTATATTTTCCCAACTCTATATATTTTCCAATAGAGTTAGTCTCTTATATTTTCCCTACTCCAAATTTTATGAAAATGTGAGATGAGTTCAAAGAGTGTGTTGACTTGGAACAAACCTGTAGCCTGTTTATGGTATCTTAAAAATTGAGTATTAATAATAAAACTACCCACTTTCAGTGATTATCTGTTGACCCATCAGATAAACATTATCAAATTAGTTACATCAATCCACTTCAATGAAATATATATTATTACAACAAAAGAAATTCATATTCTGAATTATATATGTACAATATTAATATAATTGATTAGTTCGCTGTATTTTTGAAGTGGCAAAATTGTTGAGACTTGAGGATTTTCTAAAATTTGATTCAGCAATATCTCTTGAAAATGGGGCAGGAGGATGATGATATGCAATAAATAATATAGTTTAATAAGTAATAAATAATTTTTCATATGCAATAAAATGTAGTGAAATTGGCACAGATGTAGGACTTGTGGGACTGTGAAGAGGACCCTCCTCCCCCCCTATATAGAACATACAATAATCTTGAGTTTCATATGGGGGAAAATAATATTGAAGCTGAAACAGTGGCTTGAGCTGGTGAACTTTCCTTTGCTATTAATCTTAAATACAAATATACTGTGTTCTATGAACATTTTCCACTGTTATTTTTATAAATACGACAAACATCATGGATACACAGCTCCCTTACACCTATTTTTCAAATTTATAAAGCTAAATACATAAATTATATACATTTTTTATCCTTTTTAAGAGTTCTTTAAATCAATTAACATTTTTGTATCAATTATCTGAAAAGACAAAAATTCAAGACTCTTGTATGAATTTGGACATTAAATATTATGCGCAAGGAAATGCTGTAAATACATTCAAATTAATTAGCAGTCATGGCCTTTTTATCTATACATTTTAATGAACAATTAAAGTGATTGGGAGAGGGATATGAATGTGCAAATATTTCACATTGATTTACTAATATATATTAATTTTAATTCATAAACAAGCATATAATGAGAATAAATCCATTGAAAAACATAGTAATTCATTAGATTCTGAAAATAGAATTTATATATCACTTGAATTTAATTTGAAATAATATGAAGTTTTTCTATTATTTCATATTAATGAGTAGGAATACAACTTTTTTCAGTTAAAACATACATTTCGTAGTTAAAACTTACATTAGAATTATTTTATATAATTAAAAATTGCAGAATTATCTTTTAGTGAAATATTATTAGAATGAAATTTGAAAAATTAATTCTTAAACTCCAGATATTTTCTGAACATTGGTAGCTTCCAGACACTGTTCAGAAGCAAACATAACAATAATGTTAGTGTTTACCGGTCATTTTAAAATCAACATCTGACTAGGAGCTGCATGAAAATCAGTGTAATTTATGTTAAAAAAGCTGAAATAAGAAAATAAGATCAAACTGATTAAATAATTATACCTGTTAGAAAAATAAGATTTCACTAATCTAATATATGATCAGGTTTTTAGAAATCGATTGAATATAATTACTTCTACTTAAAGAGTAAATTCTTATTTTGCATCAAATATGATTTAAAAAAAAAGCAAGAAATTAAGAATTGTAATAAAATTTTATAATGGTAGGAAAATAAAGAGTAAAAGCAAGAAATAATAAGCAGTGATAAAAATCCATAACTTTTTATTTCAGGTTTAGAATACAATTTTGTAAAAATATTAAAATCTATAAGCATCGAAAGAAATTTCCAAAAACAAGAAGGAAAATAAAATAGTACTTTAAAGCTTTGTAGTCAGGTCAATATTATTTTAAGAATTTCATTTTCTGTAATAATGGTAATTCAGTATTTCAAACTATATACCATTTGAATGTTTTTTAAGAATCTCATTTTCAATAATAATGGTAATGCATCCAGCGATCTATTCCTAGAATTGTAGATAAAATCATTAAATTATAAGGCATATATTTTTAAAAATGATAAATTTAACTTTTTCGGAATTGTTTCTTTATATAAATCTTATTTAACAGTAATATAATTCCTTATCCATAAGATTAGCATTCATTAAGCAAAAATAAATAAAAAATAATGAATATTTTAAACAATATTTAATGAAATTAATATTTTAATGAATATTTTAAACACTAATAATTTGTTGTTTTCATTAACATTAAGTAGTTAGCTACTTAGTTAAGAAACTTATAACATTTTTATTTCATATAATTAAGTATTTTAAATAAATAATTTTAATAAAAAAGTTAGTTTGAAATTTTCTTTAATATCCCCTTTTTTGTATTCCTTACTAATTTTTAATAAAAATTCATGCAGCTGTGGCTGTACAATAAAATGAAATATGAAGGTATAAATTTTATCAAGAAGAAATTTTATGGTATAGTTAAAAATAGCTATATTGTATACTATTGAATGCTATATTGTTTTACTTATGTATTGATGCTCTATCTATTCAATATACTATTGAATGCTATTTATTAGAATTATGTGAAATTACCAAAAAATGTAATCCTTTCTTTGTGCTCATAAATAATAAAAGTCTTGATTCTTATATGATTATTGTATTAAATTTGTATTATATATTGAAATTAAAGTAGCTAAATATAGCTTATTACATTCATATATTGTCTCAATTTTTTCAAATGTTAAAATAGAGTTCATGCTCTGAATATAATAAAATAGGTAAAATATAAATAATATCATATATGAATATAAATAAAACTTCCTACTTCCCTATTCTAAAAATAAAAAAATAATAAACTTTCTGCACAAAATTTCCAAATTTTTACAACTTTTTATATAAAAATACATTTATTAATATTTTTTACGAAATTGTTTTGTTTGAAATCTAGTTTTCCGTCCTCAGCCCCCAAACAGTAACAAATCAGAGAAAGAGTTTTTAGAATTTTTATTTCTCTTTAAAATTGCTTGAGCAATTCTATAAAAACTCAACTAAGCATATTATTTTTATCAAGAAAATACAACATAAGCAAAAATTCTTTTACATGTTCAGCAGATTGATAGTTTCATTTACAGCATAGAAAAAAAAAAAAAAAAAAAAAAA
>JAPMOR010079402.1:528489-551791 GCA_026543865.1 Argiope aurantia | reverse complement strand
CAATATCAAAAATGTTTAGATTATTCATATCATCATGGCATATTTGTTTGCCATTGATTACAGTAACATGTAATCAAATATTTAAAAAATATAGATATTTTTAAATAGATTTTGCAAAAAAACTTCTTAAGTCTTTGCTTTTTCACTGTCATAAAATTTATTTAATTCAAAGTAAGGAATTTGATTGATACAAATAATTCAATTCTAAATGGACTTTGTTTGTTTACTTTAAGAAATACTGTTCAAAATTTTTAAAAAATCCAATTTTTTTCTTTTTAAATGATAGATTCCTCATTTATTGATGTGTAGAAACAAGTTAATAGCTTTTCATTTTTTTTACTAATATTTTTTGAGTAACAATAAAACATCACATCTTTGAGTAATAATAAAATATCACAGAAACCCCTTTTAAAAGCCTATTCATCATAAGAAATTGGAGGCAGAATAATGCCAATGCATTAGCATTAGGAATAAATAAACAGTTTGGAATGCAAACAAGGCAAAACCTTTGAAATTAAAGCAAAACAATAAAAATACAAACAATATTATATATAATTATAAAAGACAAACAATGTTGCACTGCTTGAAACAAATTTAAATTATACAGTTAAAAAAAGATTAAATTAGCAAATATCTGTATCTTTTAATACTCATTAATCCACTTTTTAATAATAAGTTTTAAATTATGAAAAAAAAAATTATTTTTATGGTTAAATAAAAAAATTATATAATATTTGGATATGCTCTATGTTATTTTGATTTTTTTAAACAATAAAAAAGAAATTCATGAAGATTGTTTGATTTTTTTTAATCACAGATTAAATTCTGAGATTAAAGGCTTTTAAATCATACTGTAAAAAATATCGAATGAAAGCTGACTTTAAACTTTTTAAAATCATCCGATCTGTTCATAATTTTTAATTAAAAATTTTCAATATTTTCTTTTTAAAAAATGCGATCATAAAACATTACTTTTTTTAAAAAAATCTTTAGATAAAATGATATGAATATGATAATTTTGAAGAAAGTATCAGAATTATTGAAATTTTTTTTTTATTAACTTGAAGAAGAAAATAATAAAATTACTGAACTTTAATAAAAATGTTGTTGCTGTTTCCAATGGCACTTGTCATAGACAAGCCCACTGACTTTAAAAGTCAGTGATTTTAAGCCAAGGGCGTGTCTCTTGTGTTTTCAGTAGTGCCATCTAGAGCCAAGAGTATGACTTAGCTACACATATGTCACAACATTTTTTTATGGAACAGACTTCATTCATGCATTTCATTCACACATCCACACTTGAAAAAGAGAATGATCACCCCTGATCCAGTACCCCCAGTGGTATTACTCTCAACATGGAGTACTTTTGACCATGACAGTGCACCAGCCACTACAAACACGGAGAGTCTTCAGCCTGCGACACTTGAACTCGCAACCCAAGGGACGCGACTCCATACCCTACCAACCAGGCTATCCCGGACCTCTTTAATAAAAATTAAGTGTCTAATCTCAATCACATAAATTGATTAATTATATATCAAATAGCATACTATTTTTATAATATAAAAGATCAGATTAAAATTTTTTTAATAAATTGCACATTCACATACATAAACAAACAAGGAGGATCAAGATTCCAATTAAAAATACTCTTTAAATCAAGTAGTCTATATATATATAAAATACAAATACTGAAAATGCACATCTTTGAATACACTGCTCAGCAACACACCATTACAATATTTTTCCTGTATAAACACCCAAAAGAACAGAAATTTGGACAAAGTAAAAGGTAGTTTATAATAAACAGGAAATAATTCTATGATTATTAAGAGATTCACAAAGATATTTGACAGAGAGAAGCATGTCAATAAATGGAAAAGATGAAGCTAACCAAATTAGAATCTGAAACAAGTACAAGAGTAGATTTCCCCCTCAAAAATAGTAAAAAAAAAAAAATCCATTATCTATTAATGTAAAAAGATACTTCGAGGAATCTTCAAAATATAAAGAAGTAAAACACTAGAATTTCCTTTATTAGATAGAATATTTAATGAGTATATTTTTAATCCTCTTTTAACCTCACAAAACATAAAGGAGGAGAGAAGAATAAAAAAGAAATGTGTATAAATACTATGCTAAAAGTACTCTACTAATAATAAAAAAAAGATTGAAAGGTTTGTATTTGATGTTAACTTTCTGACTTGTCCATAGTTTCTGCAACTAATAAGCACATTTTTCAGCTGATAAGCAAAATTTAAATCATTCACAAATCACAATTCAATTCAGAAATCTTCAATCCATAAACATCCTGTTCCAAGTTAGTTACAATACAACATCTTTCTAAAACTGAGGATATCATCTAATTAGATAGAAGAAACTTCCAAGCTAAAGTATTAATAATGGCAGTTATTTAGACAAGACATATATACATTCAAAACTAAAATCAATACATTGCAACTTAACCTATTTCTTGAAATCAGGACAAAAATAAGCCATTATTCATAACAAAGAAATTTTACTCACTCATTTCTCGCACATGAATTATTAAACGGGCCACATATCCCAAATATTCTTCCTATATAAGAAACGAAAATAAACATTAGTAAATGCCAAATGAACTATAATTATTCATTAAATAGCAAATCATAGTAAATTTAAATGTTTTTTCTTTAATTAAATTCTATGCACAGCTTCAAATAATATTTCAGTGGAAGACATTTATAAAGTGCATGCTAATTTTAAATTAAATGATAAGTAGCTAACATGAACGCAGCATTTGCTATCAGCATATTTTTGATGATATAAAAATTTGCAGTACATTAAGATTAAAGCATAATTCCTTACTTTTCATATTAATTTAAGTAGCTTATGATTGCTCTACTTTGTATGCAAGAAAGTTATGTTATATGACCAAAGTAAAAAAAACCTAATTAGATATTCAAATATTATCTGGACAGTAAGCCAATTTTCCAATACTCCATTAAACTATATCTCATTCTCTATAGGAAACTATTAAAGAAATAATAATTTTCAGTATCATAATACAGTCTTAAATTTCTTACTTCTATCATAATAGATTCTATTATTTATTCAATGAATTTAAAAAACACTAAAAACTTCAATATTAGAAAATTAACATTATTATAAATAATTTTATATTCATGACATTTTTAATATATTGTATTAAATATGTATAATGCATATACCTTGGACATCTGTTAATACTTAACAAATGCACAAGTATAAGTATGTCTAGCATAAAAAAAATGTTTGATAAAATATTAATACTTTTTCTATACAATTTCTTTCACAATCTATTCTTACAAACAATAAAACAATTTATTAATGACCAAAGTTAAATTTTCAACAAAACAGTTAAATTTACATTCATTATCTACTATTAACTTACAATAAGAAAAGCTTGCATAAAGAGAAGCAATGAAAAAAAATATTTTTATATCAAAACTTAAGCTAAGAAAAATTACTAAACTTATAAGAATATGCACATTAAGATTTGAAATATTATATGAAAATGAGATATTATAGGTTAGACCTCAGAAAGATTATTTGATTAAGCATTTTCCATTACAGAAATTTAATCATTTGAAGACAAAAAAATTGAGATTGAATGAAACTACTGATCAGAACTTCCAAGTGAGGATAAAGATTTAAGGAAAAACAAAAGTAACAATATCTCTAAAAATATTTAAAATTTTTTAAAATTCAAATGATAAGCAATATGCATCTAAAGATTACAAGGAAAGCTCATATTTTACCTCTTGAAATTGATGTTTTCATTTTAAAAAAAGTAAAATCCCATAGTTAAACAAGTCACATGCAGATTTCTTTCAGAACAATTTTTCATCAAACAGTTTTTCAACGTAAATTAAGGAAATTTATGTTAAGATTTCTTTAATTTATGTCTTAATTTAATTTTAATATGAGAAATTTTTACTATTATGCGTTCTTAAAATAATATCCATTTTAACTCACTATATGGCCGAAGACTATACCAGATTCATTAAATTTGTCATTTGTTCAATACAGATGGGCAATCAGTTCATAAATAATTTTTACTTTTATTTCTACTATAAAGCAATGCCGTTTCCCTTTATTCAGCAACATTTTTATCATTCAGAATCTTAAATGCTACTAAGCAAGCAATAATAATAAAAACAAGCTCAATAGAATATAAATATATATATGCTAAGAAATTAATGTAGTTTTGAAAAAAAAAGTATTCCAATGATATATATATATATATATATATATATACAGTGGTAGCCAAAAATGTGGACATTTTTTGAAAGTTTCATGTTTTTCAACTTTGCGTGCTTGTAGAATATATTAATTTTCACTTAAATACAAATGTTTATATAGCAAATTGAAGGTAATTTACTGTAGAATTTAATAACAAAAACAGTATTACAATATCTGTATTACAAAAAGAGTTACAGTCATTTTAGTAAGATCTATCTTAGATTTGTATTTTTTTAAAGTGATACTTACACAATCAATACTTAGTACGATAACCCTTATTTTTTAGGACAGCTTCACAGTATCTTTTCGTTGAGTGAACGAGTGTTTGGATTTCATCTTTCGTAATCACATGATGCCAAGAATCAATTATAGATTCAATAAGTTGTCTTTTATTGGATGGATGTTTTTTTCGTACAAGAATTTTCAAACTTCGACACAAATTTTCAATTGGATTGAGATCAGGGCTGTTTCCTGGCCATGGTATACATCATGCCTTTATTTTGAAACCATACTTTACATACTTTTGCTGTGTGGCATGGAGCTGAATCCTGCTGAAAAATAAATGGTGCTTTTTTGGGGAAGAAATCCCTGATAGAAGGTATCAATTTTGGTTCCAGGACAATTTCGATGTATTTGCTATTCAGGATGCCCTCAATCACTTGAATTCGGCCAACAACATCTGCATACATACATGCCCAAATCAAGGCATTTGTTGTTGTTTTTATAGTTGCTTCAATGCAATCAGGATGAAGCGCTTCACCTACTCTACGTCTCATGTATTTTCTACCATCACTACCAAAGAGCGATATTTTAGTCTCATCGCTCCAGATTACTTGCTTCCATTGATTTTCTGACCATTTAATGTGTTCTTTTGCCCACTTAACTCGTTTTTCAAGTTGCTTTTGATTTAAATATGTTTTTTTTCTTGGAATTCTAGCCTGTAGTACAAATCCTGATAACCTTTTTATTCTTGAACTTGCTGCAATACCCGCTGCATTCATTTCACATTTAATGGCATCTGATGAAATTTTTCTATCTTGAAGGCATAGCCGTTTAATTTTCTATCGGCAGTAGCAGTTGTGCATTTTTTTTCTGCCTGATTTGGCCTTATTTTCCACTGATTTCGTTTTTTCATAACATACAGAACTTTCGTACACCAGAACAAGTCACTGAACCACCAACTGGTCTTGCAATTTCAGCATAAGAGAGGCCATTTTCACTCAATATGACAATTCGGCTTCTTTTTGTAGATGTCCAATCAGTTCTTCTTGTTGGTGTTGTTTGTTTAAAATTAGTTTAATTAAAAAAAGGACTTAAAATATTCATAAACAGCAATACTCTATTTAATTGTACTAGTATGCATCATTCCGCAAAATATTTCCACAATAACTCTTTTACCATCCAAATAACCTAAATTATAGTTACAGACATTTGATGGGTTCTCAGAATACTGTTTGTGATTGGCTAGTACGCTTTTATTACAAAACGTCATTATTCAAAACGATTTGTGTTTGTTTGTTCTACTAAAATGAGCGTAACTTTTTTTGTAATACAGATATTGTAATATTGCTTTTGTTATTAAATTTTACATTGAATTAACTTCAATTTGATATCTAAACATTTGTATTTAAGTGAAAATTAATATATTCTACAAGCACGCAAAGTTGAAAAACATGGAACTTTCAAAAAATGTCCACACTTTTGGCCACCACTGTATATATATATATATATATATATATATGGCATGATTTAGATTTCAGTTGATTAAATAAATTTGATAGGAAGAAGGACCAATACAATTTGAACAAATATTAATATCTTTCTTCTATTCAAAATTATTTTTGTTTATCGTACTGGGAGCAATTACGAATGGTGAGAAATCTTTGATATACAGTTAATTATTATTTGATTAATTATTCATCACTTTTTTTTAATAAGGATCTAATTTTTATTATGCTAAATATGCCTTAAATATAGATAATTAAACAATTATTTATTTTTATAGCCCCTGTGTTTTATTACCAAACTAATAAGAGATATCCCCAAAATGGCTAAATTATGTATAAAGGAGCCTGACATAATATGGAAATTACCAAGTAAACCTATGGACAATAAAAATAAACAACTACTATTTCTGACACAAGATAATGTAAAAAATCACACAGCTTCAATATTTGATTGTATCAATTTTTTGTTAAGAATAAATATTTATCAAAAGG
Organism: Argiope aurantia; assembly: GCA_026543865.1. Classification (NCBI taxonomy): domain Eukaryota; kingdom Metazoa; phylum Arthropoda; class Arachnida; order Araneae; family Araneidae; genus Argiope; species Argiope aurantia. The sequence continues at coordinate 545,309 of JAPMOR010079402.1, read as the reverse complement.
AGTTATTAATCTTGGTCCAAAATATTTATCAACAATTAATAATGCATATATTATAATAAAGTTTAATGTAATATCAAGTCAAAGAATAAAAGATGATGGCCAAACAGTAAAAATAGATATTAAAAACATTGAACTTGTAACAAATTCCTTAGAAAAATGGAAGGAAAAGAATTATACAAACTCTTGTTTTAGCTTTCTGAAATACATGATTTTCCATTTCTCCAACACTTTTTGTTGTAGGATTACCAGACTGTCTAATAGCTTCTTCACTAAAACATAATAAATAAATTTATATTAGTACAACATTCTACATAAATTTTCCATTATAAGTTACTGCTCAAGTATTTTAAGGAGAAAGTCTAAAAATTAATTTTTAAAATAACTTTTATATTTAAATTTTAGGAATTTGAATTTAATCTTTAAAATAGGTAACTATTTAGCTGAAGAGAGGAATATAAATGCACAGATTTAGATTTTAAAATATAAGAAATCAAACTTAAAAAAATTATAATAGTATAAAACTTTTTTTATAAAATTGATTTTACTACATTTTTGCTAAATCTTTTTGAAAGAAAATCCTATTTTCAGTGATCAGATTTCATATGTATATATAAATATTCTTACTAATAAACTACAATCTAAATTTATTAGAAATAATAAAAGGTTAATAAGTTTGAATTTTCATATTTCTGTAAATATTATTTTTAAAAAAATATTATTGCTGGCTAATATCAAATTAGCATATTTTTTTCAAATCAACATTCGAAGTGTTTAGATATTGAGGTTTCACAAAATAAAAATAATTTATGTAACTTTCAAGTATAGACTGCTTTAGTACAATAGTTAAAAGTATATTAACAGTTATTACATTTACCCTTTATAAATAATATTATACTTTCTTATTCTGATATGACAAGCACAGGAGAGAAAAACATTATGATATGCAAAATTTTGATCATCTATCTTAAAATAATAATTAAAATTCAAAAATATTAACGAATAAAATTCTAAAGTTCAACAAATGATACCATCTCTTTTGAACTAACCAAAAAATTAACTTAAAAATATATATAAAGTAGTTTAATAATTGATAGCGCAGTGACAGCATATGAGGAAAAAAGAAAGAACGAAAAGATAATTTATCTGTTTCAAATCGACAATTTCAAATGTGAACAATAGGTGAATTTTATACTTTTTTAAATGATTGAATATCCGAAATATGATAGACTAGAAATGAGGACTGAATTATAATATTTGGATTAAAAATAATTAATCGCACATACATTTCGCAATTGAATTTATTTTATATCGTGTTGTTTATTTTAACACAATAATAATAAAATAAGACAAAAAGAAAAATAGATGTCAGTATTAAAACTTGTAAAAATTAACCTAAAACATCCTTTATTTCATTAAGCTGCTTTACTGTTCACAAAACTTTAAAAGAACCTATGCTTTTTGAATAAAATGAGATTTGATAGTTCTCAAAGTATATCATTGATAAATAACTCTGAAATGCAAGTTAAAAATATGTAATAAATAGCCTAAATTATACCTAAAATAATTTGTATTTTTGAATTGATAGGTAAAAATAATTAAATTGTAAATGCAAGCAAGTGAAAACGGTGACATAAAAATGAAAAAACCTGAAACTATTTATTAAATTTACGATAGAAAAGCTTACATTTTAGCTCTAACATTTTGACGGAAACTGTGAGTTCGCCATGCATTATCTTGCGAATCAGCCATGTTTTCCATTTTTTAACAAAAAATTACTATTCTATTCTTAAATTTAACTTCAATGGAACAGAATATCAACATCCAACATAAATAAAACTATTGCCACAGCCGACAAACAACATAAAAAAGTTTTACAAACGGTTTCAGTTAACAAAAATTAAAGAATAACAAGTCAGATATTTCCTATTCTCTTTAACTTCTTTGCCCACTGAATATATGTATATATATCTGTATAAAATCAAAGGAAATATTGTAATGTAAAAGCTAAGATTATTTCTATCAATAAAGTTTAACTTATGACAGTTCGTTTTCTGAACTTCTCACTGTGCCTTGCAGACGGTAGGTTTGTTTGCTTCGACAGCTTTCTTCTAGGGATGTAACAATCGATGTAATGTAATGTAATGTAACAATCGATACGAACTGTCCAATGGAAGCTCTCGAACGAAATAGAAAGTAGGGATGACGAATATTTTACGTGCGGTTATTACGTAACCAATATCATAAAGTCACAAATACCAGTCATCAATACTTTTCAAAAAGGTGTGTGATTCAAATCCGATAATACGATCGTACTGGTGATATTTCGATTACAGGTTTTGGATCACGATAGAGAGTAATAATCGATACGATATCAATGAAATTTACCGGAGCGGTGACTTCACTGGAAAGTAACAATCGATACCATCTGTGCAATGAAAGCTCTCGAACAAAACAGAAAAGGAGAAATCTGTGAATGGATTGAAAAGTGAACGAACCGGTTATTGGAAGTACCGTATCATTGAATTGCATATCACAGAAATCTATCGGAGCGGTGACTTCACTGGGAAGTGTGAAGTCGCCGCTCCACTTCCGATATTCGTATTTGATGCACTATTCCATACAAATCATTTTTAATTGCTTTGACTTGACTCTGCGTATACTCCGTTTACTACTGGCGCCATCTATTGGTAGAATATAGAACTAAATTAAACAACTTAAAGAAACTACATGTATATTTAATTCAAATTTTTCAGAAAATGGTTTACTCCAATAAAGAAATTAAATAAATAGTTTTGAAAAAAAATCAAATTTAAGAAGTAAGCAGAAATAGATAAATTAATTTAATCACATGTTACTTAAATCAGTAAATTAAGTATTAACTACAATTAATAAATTTTATATTTAATATTAAGTAATAATTTTTAATTGATAATTTGATTGAAATATCAGATATTTGGAACAAATATTTAAAAATAGCAATAGCAAAATTATTTGTTATTCAAAAAATCGTAGATTATGTATCTCTAGCTACTAGGAATAGAATATAACATATTCCAATTAGTTTTCTGAACTTCTCACTGTACCTTGCAGACGGTATAGTTGTTTGCTTCGACAGCTTTCTTCTAGCGACCAAGAATGGAATATAACCAGAACCAGACAACACTTCCAAACCAGACAATTAGTACCGAAAATATAGAGAATCAGCTTTATTTAATTTTTGGAATCGAAAAGCTGGTTTGCTGAATGTGTATTTGCTGCAATTTCATTTAGTTCCTAATGTTCTCTACCTGTTAACAATAACAAGAGAGAAATAAAATATATAATACCAATACTATTCATACTGTTACGAAATTTTCCGCCGGGGTTCGTTTGGATCGTGGAAGGGATATGGTGTGGAGAATGCTCAATCAGCAGACGGCAGTAGAAAATAAAAACAACGACGTTTATTTACACGAAGATACACAGGACAGCACAAAAGCGACAACTATATACAGCACAGAAGACGATTATCTTCACCCGAGACGTGTAGCAAACAACCAGAATCTACTGCAGACAGTAGCGCACAGCTCAGTTCAGCACGAGCTTGACTCCGTCGCTTCCGACTACTCTGTCTTCGACTTCTCCGACTCGAACTCGGATTACTGACTTGGACTCCTCTGTCTGGCAGCTGCAGACCCTTTTATAGGTCTCGGGAGGTGGGGCTAGAAGCCTCTCAACCAATCAGGAACGTTCGAGGCGTATCTCGGTTCCTACTGGACGGATCGGGAAAATTCTCGAAGTTTCGGGTATAATCTATTTTGGCGCCAAAGTCGCCAAATTGGTCGCCAAGCTTGGCCAAGTTTGTCGCCAAGCTCTGGGACCCCCGACACGACGCCCAGACTCTGTCCCATACAGATGACTGTAAAACATTCTTTCCAATGATGGAACCAACTATGCTGGGAAGCAGCATTACGGATTCGTAACAATACACATAACTGAAATATATTTTAAATCGCATTAATTAAACAAATACCACCGAAAATCAAAATGCAAATATCAATTTCCCATCTCATTTTCAAGCTATAACAAGGTTGTCTAGGAACGAGTCTTATAAGTTCGAGCGGCAGAGACGAATTTCCAATTAGGTAAATTAGGCAGTGACCTATTGTCGTTAAGCTGAGTGAGCTGAGTGAGTCGTTAAGCTGAGTCACAAACAGCTTGATTTTCCTAATTTCAATATATATCTGTGAAATATGAAATATTAGTATTTATATAAATAATATTGTTCTATAAATTATTATATATCAATATTATTTCATTGTATAATGTTAATAATTTATTAGGTTACTAAATGTTTTAATACATTCACTTCGTTAATAAAATATTCATGAAACCAAGTATATTTTTCAATAATATCATGCACAAACGTGTGTCCCTGGCATTCTGAAATCATGATAGATAAATAAAAACTACAGATTTACAGAGTTATTAAAATAAAAATATATTTTTCTAAAATAAATCATTAATATGATAAAATGCACCATTAAATCGACCATTTTATTAAATGAGGGGCCTCAAAATATCTAAGTGCAGCTAATCAAATAACGGGGTGACAAAAAAAAGCTTCTAATACCTCTCCAAACCTTTATAGTTCAAGCTTGAGAGAGCATTTGATGAGCATCAGGTCGAGAGAGCACCAGGTCTGTAAAGTCGGAAAAATTCCGTGGAATTCTTTCAAGAATTGAACGCTTTTCCTTCTTGAAGTCGCGATTCTAGTATGGGATTAACACTTTTTAGCAAATTTGTTTATTGCATAAAGATGATGGAAAGAATGATTTAACTTAAATAGTAAAAATGAATATATCACCATATATAGACGAGTAATGTAAAAACTGGTATTATCGTTTTATAAATAACAAATTTTTGTTATAATTTTTAAAAAACGATAACGTTTGAAATTCTGATAATATCGCATTTAAGTTGAATAAATTCTCAAAAGAGTGATGCAACTTGTAAAATTTAAAATAATATTTCTATATATAACTTGTAAAATTTAAAATAATATTTCTATATATAACTTGTAAAATTTAAAATAATATTTCTATATATAACTTGTAAAATTTAAAATAATAATCTATATATTTCGTAACAGACTTAGACTTTTTTATATTTTTATTGGCAATGTAGATTATTCTCACAATAGTCACACTGATGCTTTTTCTTACACAAATATAATGCTAGATTTCATACAAAAGAATACTAGCGGATCTTTCCAATAGTGGCTCCCTATGAGATTGGATAGGTCTATTAAAACCGTAGGTGGGGAAAGAAGGAAAATGGAGATTGCGCGCGTGGCATGCGCTAGAGTTTTCAACTTATAGAGATGAGAATGGGGTTTTCAAAATTTCTATTAAACACATTTTTATTTTTCATCGAGATGAAATTGAATTCAGCACAGGTAAATTTAAAGGAGATATACGGAGTCAATGAAATATAAAAATAAATATGGGCCAAATTTAATTCTCAAGAGTGCAAGTATAGTAATTTTAGTTACTGTCTGTTTAAATTTAATTTTTACTCAGCATTTATAATGTTTTAAAGTTCCATTTTAAGTCTTAGTGCTATTTATCTCAGTGAAGTCTCTTCATTGTGTGTGTGTGTGTATATATATATATATTGGGTGTGTGTGTGTGTGTGTGTGTGGTGTACGGAGCGTCATCTTGGCGGGTCTCGAGTCATCACTCAACAGCTAATAAGAAGCTATCTGATTCCCGCCATTAAAAACTGTATTCAGTACTGTAATAGCGTCCATCGATGTAAAACGGCCCAGCCGTTCGTCCAGTTCATTAAATTCGTTTACTTTAAATTAGTGTGTGATTCTTGTAATATGAGCCATCTCTAAACATTAATCTCAACCGGGCGTTGTCTTAGGGCCCGTGAGAGATATTTTATTTGATACCAGCCGCCTTTGACGATCAACCGGTTCGCCAATTTTAATGCTCGTTAAAATTTTAATAATTAAATATTTTATGTAATTATTAATTTAATACTTCTTTATTTTCAAAACTAAAGGCCTTCAGTCATAACGTAATATGTATCTCTCTAACTTTCTGTTAGCTCCCGTAGAATTTATGCTTTAAATTAAAGTGGAAATGATTAATATTCAATTAATATAATATTTTTTACTGAAACAAAGCATTTTTTTTAATAATATGATTACTGAAAACAGAGTCACTGAGAGTTTAAACTTTATGGGCACTAAAGAATATCTTTCTTAATTTATGTAATATCTCAAGAATTTGTCAACAAAGTCTTCTCAGATTCATCATGAGCAGATCGATTAATTAACAATGTTTAATTTTAAATGCATCAAACACTAAGAAAATAAAATGAATCGCTTAAAATAATCAGTATAAAAAAGGTTAAAAAAACTACTTAAAAAACGGTGTACTTAAAACTATAAGCATATACAAAAATATATATATATAATTAACATAAATACAATTTGATTACAAATGCATACAACTAACCTAAAAATAATTTAAATCAAGTCCACATCCGTTGATAATAATAGATATAATCCGATTAATATAGGTCTGTTTTTTGAGCCAGAGTTAACATGTCTCTTCATATATATATATATAATTATTCTGTATTCTTTCGCATATCAAGGGAAGAAAAAATTTCGTTAGGTGGGCGCAAGCGAGAAATCGCCAAATAATGTAGAATTCCGCCAAATTTCTTCTTTATGTGTATCTTCTTTGGAGACTTGACTCGCGTTTAGTTCACAATTGACGACCTTTGCCCTCGACTAACTGAAAAGTACCAAATTTCTTTTACATTTTATAAATCTTGATTTTCACAGGCATTAATTTTTACTCTTTGAGAACAGATTTAATTGAAGAAAATTCTGCACATGGATTGCAATCTAATGCAAATGAAATAATATGTAAAAAACAAGATTTCCAGTACGAGGCTTTTCATTATTTTTTAATAAATTACCGTGTGAGGTTTTTATAAAATTATAGCACACTGTGTCTATTAATTTTTCTTGTAATTAATTATCTTTTAATTAGATACCTGTATAGCTCATTATATTACACACTTTTATCCGCTAACCGATTGAAAATGAAAACAAATTGCACATAAGAAAATTGGTTAGCCGATAAAAGTGTGTACTATAATGAGCTATACAAGTATCTAATAAGAATAATTAATCTATTGCCAGATTTTAAGATTATTAGTAAAATTATTCAGTACATATGCTAGATCCTGTTTAATTTTAGAATTTTTAATTCCTTCTGTATATAGTAATTCGAAAGTAATATATATTAACACAGATAAATCATCTGCATGAAATAAAATAAATCGAAATGTATTTATTGTGCCCAAAAAAAGAACACCAAGAGGAAAAAAATGTGCATTTATAGAATGTAAATGAAACATAAAATTTCAAAAAAGGTTTACATTAAGAATTTTAACCGACCCCTTTCCCCCAAGGAAAATTACTACATTTATGACAGATTTTAAAATTGCTCATTTACTCTTTATCAGCAGCTAGAATAATAATTAAAATATAAAAGACATTAATATACATTCATGAGACATATGAAATAAGCTGAATGATACATATTATGCAAACACAGTCAAATTTTTCAAAAGAAATAAGTAAATACAATTATTTCAAGCAAATGAAACTATACATATTATGCAAACACAGGCAATTTTTTCAAAAGAAATAAGTAAAGTATAATACAAGTATTTCAAGCAAATGGAACTATACATATTATGCAAGCACAGACGAATTTTTCAAACGAAATAAGTAAAGTATAATACATGTATTTCAAGCAAATGAAACTATACATATTATGCAAAAACAGGAATCTTTTTTTCAAAAGAAATATAATAGTGAAATGCAAGTACTTAAGAATATGAAATAAACAATATATATTCTGCAAAAATAGATTTTTTTTCATAATATATACAGTATAATACAACTACTTAGGCATATGATTTGAATTAAACAATAATTTTGTGCTGAATCAGGAATATCAGCTTTTTTTTTTATTATACATGATAATTGTATGTGTAAAGGGAAAATGTATTATAAGTATAGGTTGAATATGCAATAAAGTAGCATTACAATTGAATTTCAATTTTTCTAATGACAGAAACATTTCCTATATTATAAATTATATATTTTTAAAGTTAATAAACACAAATTAACTTTTACCTAATTATAGACTGAATTTAGATAACTAAATATTCAAATGAGAACTTGTTGTTTGAAAAAAAAATGAAAGAAAAAAGAATTGTTTTTATTACATAAGAAATTACTTTTAAAAATGCATTGCCAAAAGGATTACTTGCGTGTATATTTTTTTATTGGTAAATTTCCTTTGAGGTTCAGTTGCCTTATTAATAGGTGTATTTTTTACTTCATCAAATATAGATGGTAATGAACGATTAGATGAAATTGTTTGTAAGTAAATTTCTAAACTTTTAGTAAGTTCAGCTGCACCATTTAAGTCTTCCAAAGCTTCCAATGCTTGTATTTGATTACTAATATTCTGTAATCTTAAAACTAACGAAGTCTTTTGAGTACTGATGTCAGTTCTTGATTTTCTCTGCAGTTGATTGACAGATTTTTCAAATGATTGCAGCTCTTTATGCTCATTTATAGCAATGGCAAGTTCCCCTTCATCAACATCATTTGCATTTGCGCAAATACTGGCAGCATCAATCTTAGTAGAAAAGTTAACTTTTTTGCATATAACATACCTGATATTATAACCAACACAGGAACAAGTTAATGCATGTATGCATATCCCACAGTGTGAACACATTATATTACATTTGCAACCTTCGTTACCTATGCTGATATCATAAGTGAATATGAATGACCCTTCCACTTTGGCCACTGTCCATTGATGTTCTTTCACCATATAGACAGAGTATATCTTCTCATCTAAATTTTGAGCAACAGGATGTCTTTTCCTAACTAAGCTTACTCTGTGTCTTAATTTCCCTCTTTCAAATTATATTATTCTCCCCAGGAGTTTCTTTGTAACAGCTTTCAGAACAACATGAATTGATTTATCCAATCTTTTCATTACTGTCCCACCTGTTTCTTCATACTTCAGCTGTCTGGGCCATCTCTCAAGTTTCATATTGGTATTTACACCCAATTGAGCTCTATGACAATATGCTCACTTTTCTTTTCTATTCATGTAATGTTCCTCAAAATATTTTTAAAAAGCAGTTTCTTCTTCGTATTTAATAGTAAATTCTTTTAAATATTTTTCGAACGTTGCAACATCTAATTCATGTAAAAATAGTTCTATATCATTTTTCCTTTTAAGTCTTAAAGTTTCATTTTTAACTTTTCCCTTTAAATTAGAATGCCAATTTCTTAAAACATGCCATGCGCACAATATATATTTGGCATCATCTTGAAATATGTTTGTCCATGCATTGCAAAATGAGTTTGTGTCATCTGTTAAGATTAATTTTGTTTTAAAGTCTTCTTTCAGTTGATAGCCTTGAAAAATGGTTCAAAAGTTTCACAGGCTACTCTCGTTGAGAATAAAGTTGCTACAGGCATACCCTCATGGTTGTCATCATTAACTAAAATAGTTGTTAGCTGGAATCCATACTGGTTTGTACCATGGGTCGAAACCAACCTGATGCATTTTCCCCCATACAGTTCTAAAAATTTCATTTGTGCCTCTGTAGCAAAGCCAAGTAAAAACTCCTCTGTTCCAATTTGCGGAAAATCAGACACCTATAGATTTATATTTATAAACAAGGATGGGGTTATAATAATCTGCTATCATTTTTTGTACTAGTATGTCCACGGATATTGCATCTTCTTTATGGGCTATTGTTTTTTCAATTCGGAAATCCCTTTGGATGTTATTTATATCTTTTCTGTTTGTCAATCCATATCGTTTGGTAGGACAATATTCTTGTTGGTCTTTGTCAAGCACAAAACTAGATGGAATTCCATTTCGTAGCATTTCAGCGAATTCTTTCTTCATTTGTTAGTCTTAATTTGCCTACTTTATGTTCATGACCCACATGAGTTGCCTGGTATTCCACTATAATTTGTGTAGATTCATGTATTGTCTGTTTTGTCATTTTCATTGTAGCAGAGCAAGTTTTCTCTATTTTAACTGATTCTGAACGTTTGGAATTTTTAATTCTCTTTCAGTCACTCTTCAGAATCGAAGCTCCACTTCTGTGACATTCATAGTAAGATAGAGTCCCATCCATTTCTTTGAATGAACCTTTCACGATAAAAGAAGAAACTGTATCCTTTTCAAAACTGGATTTCCACTCTTTAAATTCATAATCTGTATGAAAAGTTTTGGTTTCAAATTTATACCGTCGTGATTTTCAGTCAGATGTTTATATATATCTACAATTGTTTTCATTTTAATATCACAAACAGGACAAATTTTGTTCAGAATAATGCAAGGTTCTTTTTCTGAATGAAATATTCTTTGGTGACGATACAAGTTTTTTATGGCTGAAAAACGTATGCCACACTCATTGCAAACAATGCCAGATGATTCTGACGGATCTTCAACTTGGTTGTTATTTCCTACTGCTGAATGATCCATCCGCATCCATAGTTTATATCAAAGAAAGAAAGCATGAAGTGTTTTTCTCCTGTTCATGCTCCAAAGTATTCATAGTTTGTGCAGGGTTGGAATAAAATTTTAAACACAATTACTGCAATTCAAAAGAAGGACAAAAAAAAAAAAAATACAGATGAAACCAAAGAATTTTAAAATAGCATTAATTTTCAAACTGCTGGTGTAAAAATCTGCATTTCTAGCTAATTCGAAGCAGGGACAACAACAACAAAAAAAAAGTTATCAAAATCGCATCTGTTTATACCAACCGTATGTTTTGATTTTCAAGCAACAAACACCGCATGCCGCAAGCGCAATCTCCATTTTCCTTCTTTATCCACCTACAGTTTTAATAGACTGATCCAATCTCATAGGGAGCCACATTGGAAGAAAGATCCGCTAGTATTTTTTTTTTTTTTTGAAATCCAGCATTATATTTGTGTAAGTAAAAACATCAGTGTGATTATTTGTTTTTACGCTTTTTATGTAGTTTGTGTTATTATTTTGTTTTCAGCATCGTATTAGACAAGAGATTTTAACGCATATCCTAACGCATTTATTCTATATGCACAAAATATTGCAGATTAGTTTAATAATGCGGCTTAAAAAACTCTAAAATTCATATAGAATTATTTAAGACCTAAATGAAGGCTAGCTCTTACTATCTACGTAGCAATGGTGGAGCAGTTCCAATAAAAGCCAATATAGAGAGAAAAAGAAATAGGAGGGGGAATAAGCATCGAATATCAGTAATTTTATTTTAATAACTTTAATTATTAATAACTTTAATTTTTGTTTAACACAATTATAAATAATTTTATTTAATAATTGTAAAAAGCTGTATGCTTTTAAATTTTAAATATCTATATCATATAGATAATGCTAATATAATGGTTTCTTTTCTTACAAAAAGTAAGAAAATTATCAGATCATGAAATATCATAAAGGAATGATGCATTTAAAACAACTGTATTTATTTTATAAGAGCTGTCAAGTGGAATATATCAAAACTAGTTGATGAATAATTAATATTCTGATATAGTATAAAAATTATAATTTTTTCCTTAATTAAGGAATTTAATGATTTTTATCCACACTGTAGCCTTAATATTATATTGTTCAAAAATTATGTTTCTTACAAATTTGCACATCATTAATTTTTCATAAAAGATAAATTTTGCGTATTAGGCATTTAGACTAAAGAAGTATTTTAATCAACTCAAAAAGTCTTAAACTTTAAGGAAGTACATTTCACTATTATTTCAACTATTAAACACAAATTACTTATCTCTTTATACACATAATGCCAATTACTTCTTATTCCTTTCGTCTAATAAAGTTTTGAAATGAATTCTACAAAATTCTATGTCTTCTTGTATAATTGATAATTTTATAATTGATTTAATTTTTAAATTGATTTTTTAAAATAAAAATTAAAAAAATGTAATTTTTACTACTGCAATTTCCTTATATACGAAAAGACATAAGACGTGTTACCCCCTCTAGTTAAATATTGTATATAATTTTATAACATTTAAAAAAATAATTAGTGCATTTGAGCAAAATTTAACCTTCTCGCTGCGTAATTCTTTTATTAAAATCGGTTCAAAAATTACGAAACATTACCTGCCAGACATGTTTGAACTTTGAAAAGAGCCCTCAAAATGCTGCAAGACATGCTTGTATATTTCGCAGAGCCATGGAAAACTAACTCCATCTTTTAACCCCGGTCTGAATGAAACCAGAAACGCCGAAGTGACACCATGAACGGGAAAAGAGTGGGTTGTGCAGCTAAATAGACGGAAAAATGTATCCCCGCAGAAATCGCGGGTTGCACAAATGTTGCTATTTTTATGTTGCTCGTGGAAATCGCAGGATACGCAGCGAGAAGTATAATATTAAAATGATATTTCGCAGGAATTTTTATTTAAGATAAATACTAGTTTTTTCAATTAGTATTTTTTTTATTTCTATTTCTATTTTTCCGACTTGTTATTAAACAAATGGTGCAAATAAGAGTTCCATGGCAGAAAACATTTCAGTTGCCAAATACTGATACTTGAAATAATAAAAAGATCAAGAAAATAAGATATCACGAAGAATCAAATATATCTCCCATCAGCACAAGATATTGTACGACATCTCCTCAATTTTGTTACATAATATAAATATTGGCCAACATCATAAAGATATCGTAACAACGGTGCTAGACAATTTGTACTAATAGGGTCCTGCCTTAGCACTGAAGTGACAAAAATCATGGGATAGCACTATGCAAATATACAGAAATAGCATCGTGTACAAAATGTGTAAATGGGCAGTGCATTGCCATGGCTTTCATTTGTATTCAAATGGGAATGTTAGATTTCTGACGTTATTATGGCCGCATGACTGGAATTAAGACTTTTAAATGTAGATTGGTAGCTGGAGCTAGATGCATACAGCATTCCATTTCGAAAACCGAGAGAGAATTTAACATTTCGAACCTACAGTGTCAAGAGTGTACCGAGAATACGTAATTTCAATCATAAGCTCCTATCATAGACAACGCAGTGGCCGGCCTCCTGAATTTAATGACCGAGACCAGTGAAGTGGGTGTATAATTATTAATGTAAGAGACAAACAACATTGCGTGAAATAACAGCAGGAATCAATGTGGGAGGTACGACGGACGGTCCGTGGGGACAGTACGGTGAGATTTGGCTTTAATCGGCTGCGGCAACAGAAGTCCAACTTACGCTTTGTAAGCAAAAACCTACTTTTTCAATAGAAATTAATATGCCTTACATATTTAAAGCCTTGATCTTCCCTTTTTATATTTCCTCAACGAAGTAATTTTCATTTCTTGTACAGAAAATGAATTCTATATCTTTCTTTCTGCTCTATTCCTTCTATAATTATTCCCTTTTCACCTGCCACATGCAATTGGATAGCAATAAGTGTAATTTAACAATATGACACACTTGTTTGCGGGAAGCAGCAACTTCAACAAGCAATTCCTCAGAATACAATAATTTTTGTAGATGTATCAGCATAAATATTTCCAAGGATGACCGTCTCAATGAGGGAAGGAGAAAAAGGATCTAAAATAATCTTCGTTCGTAGAAATGTACTTAATATTAAAAAGAGTAGAAGCAATTAGTTGTGCACTTATTAGATATTTTTACGCATAAAAGATAAAGTTTATTAATGATTTTTATTTTGAAGTCAGCCCAATCGCGGAGCCTAGCAAGGGAAAGTAGTTAGCCTCACCAATTGCCTTGGAAATAAGTGTTGGTTCTATAAATTAGAGTCAATTCCAAGAAGATCTTCACATAGAGACCCAGGATAGGATCTTTTTGCTTGATTGTTAGATTTTTGATCCTTTTAACTTGCAATTGATTAATACATTAGTGATCACAGCGATAACTTGTCCAAAAGATCGCCAATAGGGCCAAAACACGCTGTTTTTTGTTATCAATAAGAAGTTATACACAAAAAAGAGTGGAAATACCGATCGATTGTCATCTTTGAACAAGAAAGAAAAAGTGAAAAGTATATAAAAAATACATATAAAAGGTTAAACGGGAAGGAAGGTCAGATCATGACCATAGTGTCCAGAAACTCGTCAAGTGATGAATGTTCTCTGAAGAGACTGACCTATTGGGGTCATCGAATAACGAACAAATGATGATTGAATCAAGTTTCAGGATATTACAGGCAGATGACGAATTCTTTTATATATATCATCTAATGCATAATTTCGTCCAATATATTTTCCTTCTAATGAGTTCTGAAAGTGAAACTGTTAGTGTTTGTTTGGCGTATCGCATGAGTACAAATTACTGACATTAAAAATTACTGCATGTTGAAATTACTCATCAGTAATAATACTTATGAGTAATAAATACTATGACTGATTTTGAATAGAAAAAAATATATAGTTGAAGGAAACATGAATACTTGGACTATTCAATAAACTAATTCATCACATATATAGCAAACAATTGATTTTCTATTACTTTTAGTTTGATTTTGCTTCATTTTATATCGCAAATTTTTAAATGACCCTAATCAGAGCGCAAGATCATGCAAGATTATGTTTGCCATTTCTTTAAACGGATAGAGGAAATTGGAGTAAAAAAAAAGAGAAAATTTTTGTGGTGCTTTTCGATTCTGACATAGAAGCATCAAGGAAAAGAGAGTTCGGTGTGGCAATAAAATTATGATATGAAAGAACTTGATTTTCTGATCTGAATAATATTGCCCTGGGAAAAAATATAATCCCAAAAATTGCTATATTTGTGTTAAATGATTCAAATGAGATTAAAAAAAAAGATTAGAGATTGGCTGCTGGGCAAAGGATCAAATAAGATATGACCAAAAGTCAGTGTAAGACCTGGCAGTGAAAAATGAGCTATTAAGTTTAAAATTTATGTTATAGATATACCTCACAGGTATACCTAACCTCACCAAATCTATAATACTAGAAGATGTGATAAAGTAATTACTAGAAGAGTTCTTATGCTGTTAACATAGTTTTTTTTTTTTTTTTTTTTTTGTCGTGCGACTATTTCAGCCAAATTTTTGCGTAGTAGCTTCTGAAGGTAAAGACCCCTGAGCACCCGAAGGCAAAAGTCCGACTTCTACCTCAAATGAAGATAGCACTCATACACTCGCTTGCACAACCCCTTTTTACAGGGGGGGGGGCGCATTCACGCACCTCACAGAGAGAACACAAGAAAGAGAACAATCATGCCCGAACCAGGACTCGAACCCGGAACACCTAGATCACGGGGAAGACGTGCTAACTCTAGGATAGGACGTCGGCTGTTAACATAGCCTCTTATATGATTGTCACAGATTAATTTATGAAATTTATAGTAGAAAATCTCATGCGCATTCACAGAGTGCTTAGTGAATAAATGAAGAATTATTATTTGTAGTACATTTTAGATACAAATATATAGTAACATTGAAAGTTTTATTTCCTTATTTGTAATGTTCACAAATAAAAAGTAATTACTAAAATCGGTTTGAAACAAATAGTGCTCAACTAACAGAAAAAAAAAATCAATGCCAAATATAAAATAAAAATATTAGCAATGAACTGAAGAATCAGCAAATCTCAGCTCATAAGCATTTGCTATAATCTGGTATAAAAAAAATATAAGTAAAATGTGAAGTTTGCGATCCCATTTCTCTTATCTTTGTATCAATCTCCATCGTATAACTTTTCTTTTCTTGCTATGGGAACAGACTTGCGTCATTTCTGTACATAACGTTTACCAAAATTAAAGCTAAACATTAAAAGTAAATTGAAACAAATGGTACTTACTCTGTTAACATAAAAAAGAATTTAAAAAAAACTGCGGATTAGGAGAGAGAAAAAAAGAAATAATTTCCAACTATCACATGAAGTAAAAATATAATGAAAATTGCAGACCTCAACTTACTGAGGTCTGCAATTTTCATTATATTTTTTATACCATTATACTCATTATTATTTTTTATGATGTTATAACTGAACATAAGAAATGTTAATAAAACGTGAATTTTGTGATTCCATTACAAATTATTATTCATTCCTTTTTTATACACATGCATTGAAAAAATAATTTGTTTGTGTTGCTAGACGACAAAATAGAAGTCGGGATTTTATATGATTTGATATTTTTAAACTTCTTCCAGCGTTACAGACAGCGCTGACAAACTCTAAGTACAAATAAGGCAGAAAAAAAATATGAGTCCTTTTATCTGTCTATCACCGGTCTTTTAAATGCTGACCGGTACCGACAACAAATTTGCACTTAATGTTCTGAAATCTGCTTTTAAATCAATTGTATTACTTTTAATTTCGAAAGTTAATAACTTTTTAGATGTCCAATTTAATAACAAACAAAACAAAACAAAAAAGCCAAACTTCGATATCTTCGTTGAATTTTTTTATCAATAATTTCTGAAATAATTATCTGAAAAATAATTATATACCAGCTTAAAGAGTAAATAATTATCTTTATATGTATGTAATGACCATACATTTTCCCTTTAATTTTAATAAAGTTTTCAAAATTAATTTTAAACATGAATTTTATGAGCCTTTCCGATTGTAATTCAATTCAATTTCATTGTTTCATAAATTTTTTTATAATTTTTTTACCGTTATTAAAATTTTACACACACACACACACACACACACACACACACACACACACACACACA
>JAPMOR010079402.1:468436-524544 GCA_026543865.1 Argiope aurantia | reverse complement strand
TCAATGCCAAATGATCATCCTGTACTAATGTCGCGCTACCTTACTAACATTTTAAGTTTTTAATTGCTAAAGTTTTCAGAGGAAGTATTATAATTGCCAAAATAATTCAGCTTTCGGATTTTGTCAACTATCCAAGTTTTATTCTCTGGGCCCGAAAAAAAGCAGCAGGGATGGTTTCTCCGAAATTTTCTAACATATTCCTTAATAAAGATATTATCTTTTTCCCTTTCAGGAGAAAAAGTGTAGATCTTGTAGAAGGTCGTGTTTGAAAACGAATGCTCAGATTTTTATTTTCGAATTTCATACAAGCCAGTTTTGAGCTTTGTAACATAATAAAGAAAATCGAGACGGCTTTTTTTGTTCAACTAAACCAAAATTTGATACTGAGTTACAATTTTAGAGGCAATATTTCATGCCAAATTTCACTTATCTAACCTTTTGCGTTTCTTATTAATCGCATTTACACGCAAGCGAATGTACAGAGTGCCAGACGAACTACTCCTTGACGGATTTAGTTTGAAATATGATATTTTTCTATATTTTAGATGCTAAAATTATTTATCAAATTTTATGTAACTGTGCTTTATAGTTTTGTTTTCAATTGCATGCATATAGACAGATAAACATCTTTAGACTATATTTCATATAAAATTAGAAAGAAATCTGCAAATTTAGCATAACGATTTTATACTGAATTTCATCCGTCTCGCTCAAAGTATTATTGAATTATTTGCTCAAAAACAGAACAGACATAATTCCTACATTATTCCTAAGATATAAAGTATACGAGAAAGTCGATGGGAGAACATTCTTGCTCGCTTGTTACAATATTTAGTTACCGAACTTGTTGCGTTTAATTTAATTTCTTGCTTACTGTCCAACGTTTGCACAGGACTATGATGGCCTGGTGGTAAGATTTCGGTTTCGAAACCGGAAGGATTTGGTTCGTGACCAAGCTCCATCGAAGAACTGTTGTGTAAGCTGGTCTCTTTATCATTTAATCCGGGGGGAAGGGGGGTTAAACATCCTCCCACTGGTGTTGCGTGGAAGTTTGGAGTGGTAGTGCCAGTTCAGTCCTCATCGCTACCCGCGTTTCAAAATTACGAAGTCTAATCCAAATTGGCTCTAGTGTTGCTATTAAAACAAGACGTTAATATAACTGACATTTCGGTTTAATTTCTATAGATTAATCTCTATCAACCAATCTGATTTATTTAATAAATAAACGTATTGCATGAAATCGCTTTTATAAATCTACATAGAAAAGTCCCGTTAACAATAGGATAATAATTGCCCAAAATGATTATCCTGCGACAGTTCGGCTCCTACTTTTCCAGTGGTAAAGGCCTTCAACAATGCTTTGAATTGAGGCAAGACACTGTCCGGACGGAATATCAATATGCTTTTGTATTTCCGCTGCCTCGCATGCGCTTGTTAAATTTGAAGACAAAGTTGAAATTCTTTTGATATTAAAGAAATGAATTTCAATAACCTAGTTAATATACCATTCATCTCTATTTTTTCGACTTATGCTCATTTGTCTGTGATATTTAAAAAAAATCTACATTATTATTTCAATTTTCTTATTAATTAAATTCAATTAATTTATGCTTATAAAAGGAAGTGTGTGCAAGTGTGTCTACAGTGTCTAGACAAATTTTGCACTCTTATAGAGATGATATTTGGGACAGAAGTTGTCTTAATGGTAGCTCTTAGCACCACTTTGAAGTTTGAATTATAAAATTTAAAATAGAAACATGTCTATTTAATGTTTTGAGTTGTTTTAGATGAAATCTTGCCCATATTTGCCATTAAAATCGTATCTATTGTCTGTAGGGATAAAATAACAACAACAACAAAAACAGCGTATCACTGTAGAGAACAAATAATTTTTGTTCTACAAAAAATATTTTTACTTTTCTCGCGTACTGCGTTTTGTGAATTTTTTAAAGATTTGATTTTTTTTTCTTGACAAATTTTATGAACTCAAATTAAAATTCCAACAACAGCAACAACAAAAAAGTTGCTATATTGTTTAAGCATAGCTAAAGACAGCACACTCGCTTTGCTTTCAAATTAGTAACTCAGCAGGTCTAATAAATCATCTGACTATCTTTTTTTTTGTTTTGTTTTTTTGCTCATAAAAACTGTAAACATGTTAATTCAACACTTCCTAAAGCTTCAGGACGTGTTGGTTAACTGTTAAAAGATGAAAGCTGTAACCATATCAAATAACTTGAAAGATTTCCTATTAATTTACAAAATATATATTTGTATCACATTTCTTTAACTGTATTGAAAACTTTTTAAAGAAAATAAGAGAAAAGCATTTAAAATAGGCTGTTTTCAATAATATCATTGCATTTTTAACTTCGATTGAATGAAAACAGATAAGTATCGACAAAAGCTGCTATTTCTTATTTAGTGTTTTTTTTTTTAGATTCAAGTGAGAATAAGAAGAAACCGACCTTTATCTCCGTGCTGCCATCTAGTTGTAACAATTGAAAGTGTTTTAAAACTCTAAAATTGAAAGTGTAAATTAATTATAAAAAAATATAACTTCCAGTTTTATAAATGACATAATGATATACAGATATATTTTATTATCTACATAAACAAAATTCATGTACAGGAAATATATGAATCAAGCTTCAATGCTACTATGTCTTAATAGTAGTTTATTCAATGTCAATAGATTTACGTATAAAATGCTCATATCACTTTTCAATCTATTCAACAGTCCAAACAAAGCTAAATTATAGTAACATAATAAGTAGGATTATTCTTATCCATTTATGAATAACTAGCTTTTACCCACGACTTTGTACGCGTGGAAATAGATTGGAATTTATAGCATCAATGATTTTATCTTTTGTTACTTCTGCGCATGCGTGAATTTTCAACGCCAATTGGGGCAACACAAATGTATGAATTTTCTACGCCAGTTGGGGTAACGCAATATAGATTATAAATTTTTAATTTCCTTTATTCTGTTTTATTTTAATTCAAAAGTACTTCAGAATGAATCCAAGGATTAACAATGTTTAATTTTAAATGTATCGAACACTAAAAATAATAGTCTGAAATAATAGTCAAATAATAATAGTTGTTTGAAATAATAGTCAAAATCATGTTAAGCCTAATCTCATTGGTGTGTGTGTGTGTGAGGGGGGGGGGAAACAACAACCCTGAAGCTTTACTCATTTGGCAATTTTTGGCGGGAAAGTCAGTTTTTAACTAATAAACAATTAACCACTCAATTAAACGGAATAAATAGTAGCGTATGTCCTATTCCAAACTATAATCTATCTCTCAGCTAAATTTCATCCAATTCCGTTCAGCCGTTCTGGCGTGATTGACTAACAAACATCAATCCATCCATCCATCTATCCATCCAAATTTTCATATTTATAATAGTAGTATAGATTTATTCTGAATACAGTTATTGTTTCCGTTTTCATTTAATTCCTACAACGGATTTAGATATTTTGTGGTCTTAGGTAGAGAAAATTATGATGTCTCTCTTTTAATAAGACGGCGAATTTTGTTTCACATTTCAGCTCATTTTTAATATTGTAAGAACTTTTTTAGGTTGATGTATTTTTATTTCATTAACTTTGTGAATATACATCTATTTTTGGTTATCTATTATGATTTCTTAAACATAATAGATATTCAAAAAGATAATCAAACTTCCTTGATTGTATACAATATTATAGAAGCAGATGTTCGATTTTATAAATATTCTAATAACTAAGTGAACAAATGAAATACAGTGGCTCCCAAAAGTGTTCGTACACTAAAGACATTTGCAGAAATTGTGTTCTATACTTCTTAATAAAGCATTTAATTAGTTGGGTTTTTTAATTAGCATCTTTAAATAGTTCTTAATAAAACTGAACAAATATTTTTATAAAATCAATTCTTTAGAAATTTTTATATAATATTTATAGAATCAAGTAGTATTGTTCTAAAAAATAAATAAATAAAATATGTCACAAAATTAGAACACAAAAGTCTTCGTACATCCAAACATTATTTATTAAAATTCATCATAAAAATATCTTTTGCGGCTTATTTTTCTTCTAATTGAAAAATACACTAAAATCGGTTGATTTCAGTATTTAATATCACAATTATTTATTCTATTTACTTTATTCTTAGATATGACGCGCATTCGTAAAGAAACGAGTTTAAACGTACGAAAATTAATTATATTTCATTTTAAAGCTGGAAAATCAATTAGAGGCATTGCAACTATAACTAATCTACCTCATTCAACGGTGCAAAGCATAATAAAACGTTACAGAGAAGGAAAAAGGATTGCAAACAAGCCTCGTAATGGTCGCCCTCAAATTCTGTCAGTTAGAAGTCAAAGAAATATTGTGAGTAAATTTCTAAAAAATCCACGTCTGAGTGCAATAAAGTTTACTTCACAATATAATGAATCAAATGGAACATCTATTTCCTGTGAAACTATTCGTAGAATTCTTCGGAATGCTGGTATACATGCCCTCTCTGCACGAAGAAAATTCTTTGTAATTCAGAAGAACAGAATTGCTAGGCTTAAATTTGCCAAATCTATGATAAACCCGCCAGAGAGCTATTGGAATCGTGTCTTATTTGCAGATGAAAGTAAGTTTAACATCTTTGGGTCGGATGGGAGAATCATTGTATGGAGAAAAAAAAACGAAGAACTTAATCCCAAGAATTTAGTTGGAACAGTAAAACATGGCGGTTGAGGTATCATGGTTTGGGGGTGTATGTCAGCGGCTGGAGTAGGCAATTTAGTATTCATTGATGGTATAATGGACCATAGAGTTTATATAAATATTCTCAATAATAATTTAAAAGTGTCAGCACAAAAATTGGGCATTTTAAACAACTTTGTGTATTACCAAGACAACGATCCTAAGCACACGGCCATGAATGTTCGTCTTTTTTGCCTCTATCATTGCCCTCAAACCCTTAAAACACCAGCTCAATCATCGGATTTAAACCCTATAGAACATATTTGGAAAGAATTAGAGGTGCGAATAAGAAGTCACGACATTAAATCGAAAATTCAACTGAAAGCAGTAATGATCGAAGAATGGAACAAGATCGGTGCAGAAGTAACCGACCGTTTAGTTAAATCTATGCCCAAACGTTTAAAAGCTGTTATAAAGAATAAAAGATATCCTACTAAATACTAAACATTTATAAAAATTTAGAAAATTTCATATTTAGTGATGTCTTTTTAAAGTGTATGATCACTTTTGTGTCCTATTTTTGTGCAATTTTATTTATTGTCATATTTAAAAAAATAATTTGCATCGTAATTAAAATTTATTCTTCACTGCTTTATTAAGAACTGTAAAAATAAAGAATATATAAGGGTAAATAATGAGGTTTTTAATTGATTCTTGTTGGTGTACGAACACTTTTGGGAGCCACTGTACATACTTGAGCAATTATGCTTGATAAAGAGTTAATATTATCCCAATAATTGTCATTCATTAATTTTTTATATTTTTTTACCAACTTATTTATTTGGCAAGAAGGAGAATGATATTTTTAATTGACCTGCTTAATAGTCCATTCAGTGGCTCTAGGAAACTTCCTAGCTGGAAATTCGCCTCTATTTGACGCTTTCTTAAAATATGCCATGCATTTTTATTTTATTGTAGATTAAGTGAGATATTTTGCAGTTTTCTGATATTTCACAATTACTCTTACTGAATTTCGGCATTTTATATGCCCCTGAGTTTAAGAAAAACATTTTAATTACTAGCTGTATGTCCCTCAGCGTATAAGTGAACATTATATCAAAAAAAGAAAAAAAATGCAGCCAGATGGATAAATGAAATTTGGTGCGTGGAGTATTTACACTTAAATTAAAAGATTTTTCGAAATTTTCGACCAAGTATGTCTATGGGCAAATGTCATTTTATGCGTGAATTAAAAGGGGAAGAGATATTAGAGATTTTATTTATATCTTATATTGCCTTTTTATATTATGGTTTTCCCCCCAATAGTTTAAAAAACTAGTTACTTACATTGAAGACAAAAAAAACAAAAAAAAAAAAACAGAAAGAATAAAAGAAGAAAGAAAGAGATTTGCAACAGATTCACATCACTGGTTACTAGCTGCATCCTGCATTAGTTTCACATTTCTTTTGCATGAGAACGGAACTGTGGCTTTCCTTTTCACACGACCTTGAACCTTAAACCGCAAATAAAGCTATTCTCGACAAAATTGCTTTAGAATTCGGAAACAGTCTTCGTCGTTTAGATCTGCCCTTCACAACTCGCGTCTTTGGATGAATTTAACAAACAGAATTTTACTAATGTGGAAATAACATTAATATGAATGCAAATAAAACTTCGTATTTTTAAAACTCTTTACTTAGTTGTTAAGAGATTTTTTTTTTGTAATCAAATTGGTATATGCATTAAATATTTTACATTTACAATAAAATTTTAAATGTAATATCTCATTTTAAATGTTGATCATAACACAATACACGATTTAGCAATTTTTTTATTTTTATTTTCACATCTTTTTACCTATACTAGCGAATTAAATCGGAAGTTTAGTATTTTTTTCCATCAGTATTTTTCAACCATCAATGCAAATATTTTATGAAAGTAAGAGACTAAATTTAAAAGCATACATTGTTCTTCATTATGAATTCGTTGCATTATTTGGTACTTCATTCTGTTCTATTAGTTTTTTCATGTGAGTTATTCAAACTAAAATTACCAGAAAATTCTGGAGCTGCCTAAAAAAAAAAAAAAAAAAAAAAAAAAAAAAAAACAGAATCTCCAAAAGTAATATAAAATTCTAGCTATTAAAGAATACTTACAGTTGCTCGATATAAACTCAAAATTAGATCCTTTATAAGTGTTTGAAAAACTGTGTATCTATTTTAAAATTGTAAACAACAACTTTTGTTTACAACATTATGAGCATAATAAACATTGAAAAATAAATAAAGTCTGTTTGAAAAATAAGTAGAGCTTCCTGGTATAAAGATTTTAATGATAAAATATTAGTGCTAAAAATAAAATAACCAGATATTTTGGGGTAGAGGATTTAAAATTATTTGCTCTTGCTATTATTTAAAAAGAAACTCTCCTTGGTAAGCTGAAGGGCAATAATCGAATCTTTTTTATGTAAGTTAATGCTTTCAAATCCCAAGAGAGAAGAATTATTGTATTACGAAGAAACCGTCTCTATAATGACTTGATATCGCATTATTTATTCCAAAGTAAATAATATTAAAAGGTAGCAAATATTATAAAAATATAATACAAACAGTTTTGTCTCAAAATTTAAAATAAATTATTGAAATTTTTTCAAAATTTATAAAGCAAATGTCAAAGGATTGTATCAGCAGGCAAAAATGAAACATTTATCGTGTATTTTAAGCGTATTCGAATAAATTAACTACTGTTTACAATTGTTCTTTCATTTAGAAGTAGAAAATCGCGATTTATAACACAAAGAGTTTATCGCTTGAATTTTCAATAACAATATCGATTTTTTTCAATATCTTAATTTTTTTTTTACGGAAGTTAAAGCCTTTTAGTGCCTAAGATACTGAAGAAAATAACTTTTCCCCAAATATTTTGGGATTTATCAACATCTCGTTTGCAAAATTTAATCGTTTTTGTTTATTGGCAGGTGACGTATAGATACAGCTATGATAATCAGGGGTTTTACAAAGTTTTTCACATGGTTTCTTAAAAACATTTTTTTTTTCTTTTCAAATCTCGCTGTAATCCTATTTCTAGTTTGAGATTCAGCAATCCTAAGATTTAGATGTATGAGCAAAAATGCATCTTTTTTCAGGGGCAGTCAATTTAAATCGACATTCACTGCATACCCTAGACGCTGCATATCCTACCTTCTAGTTGACAAATTTTGATAAATTGTATTTATTGACAGATCTTTGAATAGTGGAATAAGTTTTTCCAACAATCTTGCCAGTTTTATTAAAAGCTTGCTCTTCCTTCCTTAATCTTCTTTCCTTTCAAATGCATTTTAATTTTTAATTCAATTTATCTGTCAAACACTCGAAAATGCAATATTTTAAGTTTACTTATTTTCACAAATGGTTAATTTTATAACATATTTATGCGGAACTTCTTCTGGTAGCAATTCTTATAATTTTTCGGTTTAATTAATTAAATAAAAAATTCTGATTTTTATTTCTGAAGTTGTTATTAAAATATAATGAATTATGTTAGAAATATAAATAACCAGCGGGTGTGGTTTCTCAAAACTTTCTAATAAAGGTATTACCTCTCCTCCACCTTTATAAAATTATAGACTTTGGATAACACTGCAAATGCCTTTATTGTATGAAATATAGATCTTTAGCTTAAATTTAACATTTTTACTAAATCTATCATGTGAATATGTACATTCTTTTCCGCTTTTATTCCCCAACCGATTGAAAGGAACATTTGACACGAAATTACAGTTGATATTCATTAGATTACATACCGAATATCTTTGATTTATGTTAAACTTGATAAGTATCTACATTTTAGATATTAACCATTTGTACCAAATTTAATTTTTCTAGTTCTTTGTTTTTATAGTTATCGAGTTCAGATAGACCAATTTGAATAGACCTTCTCTGAATGGATTTCGTTCAAAATGTGATAAAAATTTACGCATTCGGTTTAAAGTCCATATACCAAATTTTATTCGTTCAGCACAGTGTTTTTGAGTTACTGTGATCACAGACATATATAACAGACAGACAGACAGACAGACAGACAGAGAGACTTTATGCCAAAAATGTGTTTTCCGGACACTGCTAAATCTGAAACGTGAAGATTCGTCAAATTTTCTAATTTGAATTTTTTTTTGACAATTACAATATTTTCTCAGTAAAGTAAAGAAGTTAATATTTCAATGAATTTTTTAGAATTAAAAATCCAGTTAGAAATGATTCTTGCTATCCAGGAGTAGAACAATTGGTTACTTTCTTAATTTGGTAACTTTCAACAATCTGATTAGCAGAGCCTTTTGAATGATTTTTGCATCATTTATGCCGCATACGTGTTATGCCAAATTTATGATCTTTGCATCATTTATGCCACAAAGTACGTGTTTTTCCAATTTCATCATTTATGCCTCATAAGTGTTATGTCCATATTTCTGTTATTGCATGTGCGAACAAATCAGCCCTTTGTAGCTTTTATTTATTTTATCATAACAATACAAATATTTTACAAATATATGAGCACAGAATGATACGAATTCAACATATAAAAAGATTAAGCACATAAAGGTTATAGTTCCAGATGCAATTTTTTAATAATCCATTCACCCATTCCATACTCACTCGTCTATATCGTTATCTATACTGATTGAATTCCTCAATCGAGTAGGGAAGAAGTGTACAAGATTTTCCCCTTCTATAATTTCTATGTATTCTATACTTTCTGTAATTTCTATATAGATTCCCTTTCTATAATTTCTATATATTTCATTGTGGCCTTACAAGCGCATGCAATTTACACGTAGTATGACAACTTTAAACACTGCTATGTCAAAATTAAAAGAAAAATATTTGTGTTGAGTCATTTGTTTAAGTAAAAGAGTACCTGCGTGACTTCATTACTTTTGTAGGAATGCCAAATAAGTGCACTGACTCTAGAAACATCTCGATTTTAAATTATTTTTTCTTATAACTACAAATTAATACCTCTTCGGTTTTTAGATGCTGCGTGCATTAATTTATTTGGATGAAACGTCACATTTTTTATTGCTATGTTTTCTCGTTTTTTTTTTTTGCAAGGATGCAATATAATAATAAATCATTTTCATTGTTAAGAATTTATATTTTAAGAATCTACATCATAAAGTATGATTTCATATTTAGAGGTAAGGTCTTTCTTTTTTGTTTTCTGTATTAGAAAAATGTTAAATTTTCTTTTGATATTTTGAATAAATAAATAAATAAATAACAATAAAAATAAATTTTTAAAAAATCTGATTGGTGATGTTTGAAAATATGTTTTAAATAAAAATTGATTCCACTTTATTTTGTTCATTTATTAAATTTAATACTTAACCATGAATAATACCTATTGATTTTTTTTACTTCCTAATCAATGAAATATATCAAAAGAAAGTATTGTAATCTTAAACTTGACTTCAAAATTTTGATGAGTCTTTACATTTTCGATATCATTTAGGAAATAAGTAGACTGTTCGTGTATCAGACGTGCATTGAATTGTCGGTTTTCAACGGCTAAAATTAAATAATCGAAGAACTCTGTAATGCAGAATTAAAATAATACAAATACACAAGTGTTTTAGAGATTTCTTAGTAAAATAGCATATTCCTGAAAGGAAAATTCTTCTTTAATTAGATTGTACAGAAAACTAAACAGTCAAAAGAAATTATATTTATATATCTGGTCCGAAACATTGTAGAGTCATAACCTTTCATATATATTTTTAAAATGAAGCAGCGATTATGTGCACACAAAAACTGTATTTAATATCGTCACAATTTAAGCAAGATATTAAATATCGTGAATTTAAATCTTGTAAGTTAAACAAGAAAAAGCACTGCAAGAAATTATGCATACTTTTTAAAAAAAGATTTATTAAATTCCAACAAAAAAAAATGCACATAAGGAATGTTTAACACATAAAAAATCGCATGACTGAAAAGCTTATTTTTTGAATTTTAAAACAGTATATAGATGGATTTAATATAATAATATGCTCAAAAGTAAATGGAGGCAAAGCGTATTAATTTTTAATAAAAAAATAATAACATTTAAATTTATTTTTAATTGAAAATTAACATTTTTGAAAAACTTTTTACAGTGAATATTTAATAACAAATAAATAATATAATAATCCCTGTGAAATTTGATAGTTCGAAGTCCAACAGTCTGTCATGTAGAGCGTTTAATTTTTTTTTATCGTATATATTGCAAGATGAAATATACTGATGTTATAATAACCTATAAACATTATTGTGTTGAAAATAAGCATTCTATATTTGCATTTAAATAAGTTGAAATAAAAAAAAGCATTAAATGGATTTAGAAATAAAATTGAATAGAAGCTGAAAGATAGATGAAATTTGGCATATGATCTAGAGATCCAAAATTATAGAATTGAAGGAAATTTTGATTTCATTCAGTCGACAGGAAAAGGTCCAAAAAGCATATTTGTCTATTTTACAACTATATTACTAAAGGCGTTCCCTAGCGAGGGGTCTGCCAAAAAATGAGAGCAATTTGGTACTTAGTTCTCAGTTTCCTGGTGTGTAAAGTAACAGCATGGGACTTCCTACCTTTATACATGTGATGGGAGGGGCTATATTGTGGCCAATAATGGCTACTGGAATTCAAACATAGTTATCGCCAAGATGATGCCGGGTTGACGAGGGTCATTCAGTTAATCCCGAAAGCCAAGCATGGCGGGGTTAGCTCTGCTGTAATTACGCAAAAGACTTTGTATTTATACTAATATGCGAAGGAAAATTACTGCAGTTAATTAATCTATGTACTTATGTTTCGAGAGAGCCAATTGGAATGAAATTTGTTTCCGAATTTCATTCATGCCATGAAGTATAAAAGAATTCACTTTCTCTTATACTTCATAAATATTTTTTATCTTTTTATTATTCCTCATTCTGTTCTTAATAAGTAATTGTTTGTTATGCAAATAAAAGAAAATTAAATCCGTATTTTCTTTACAATAAGATTGAAAAATAATGTTGCCTTATCAAACTGAAGAATAATGATTAAATTAAAAAAATATTATTTGTTAGATTTTAGCTTTTATCCAATTTAAAAAAGAAGGAAACAATATGCTGGAATTATGTTTAACAGAAAAAGAATATAAAAACAAAAGTGGAAAAAAGAAGGGCTTTTGCGAAAACAAACAAAAATATATTTTTCATTGGAAACAAACAAGTAATAAAACAAACAAATGAAATTTTGAAGAATAATAAGGGAGAATTTTGGAATAAAAATCGAAATTTTCAGCATATAAATAGATTTTTTATACAAAAATATATTAATTAATAATCACTTGCATAAATAAAAAATTTTGCAATCATTTTAACTTAGAAAATAAAGCGTCAATAAGTTAGCAGCTGCATTTAAAAATATGAAAACGTGGTTTCTTTAACTAACAGGTGGTGGAAGAGATGGATTTTTCTCTATAAATTTCTCCGAGTTGGTTTCCATTTCCGCAATAATCACATATTTCTTTGTAAAATACAGCATTAAAGTGGGAAACATCAATAACTCAAAGAAAAAAAAAATCCAATCATTGGCAAATATTATTACCCTAGACCTGAAGATTAGCTGATGTAACTGGAATTAATGAATCCCATTTATAAAATTGCAAATATAACAATAGATCGAATTAGCATCGGAGAATAAAAAACCACATCATACAAATGACAAATTGCGCCATCTACAGCAATGGAGCGTATTGAATATCAGCTAAAAAACAAGTTTATAATAGGGTTGCTCTGCTGCTGCAGTAGTTACATTTTTGATTGTCTTTTTAAAACTCCCGTTCCACGAACTCTTCTTTTGCGCGGGGAAGTTCCGCGTGTTGAAATTTTTCGACGCCTATGAAGAGCACGACCTAAAAAATGGGTGTGTAAATAGTGTTTATTATCCGCACATGGGTATTAGAATTCGACGTATGGGCTACTGAACGGCGGCAATTTACACAGCAGGGGCAAGGACATTAGCTATAATGGTAAGATTTGCTTAATGTTGATTCAGTTTTCGTTTCCGCCTCGCTAATCCGACTTGAGATTCATAACGTGCAGGTTGCGTGAGTACTTACATATTTTTCTCCTATGTTTTCTTCCCACGCTGTAGTTTCTGTTCGTAAACGTACTATGCCATAATTAGATTTTTTTAGGTTGAATAACATGAGTTGATTCTAAAATAGTAGGCTTATTTGAATTATGAATCGATATCCCACGTGGCTCCCGCTATGATTTCATAAAATTAAAATTTGGCAGTAATACCGTATTGATATGTATAAATTCTTATTTCTTTAATACTTATAATCTATATTCTTGTTTTTAAATAATTCTTTGATATTCTATGGTAAATTGCACTTATTTTCTTTTAAAAGCATGATTCTAAGGTTAAATGAAAATGATTCTATTAATAGTTTAATGGAATTATTATTTTTTAAGAAGAGGTTAGGTTTTGTTTTGATATTAGATGATGCAATTGTTTATTGAATAAATAATATGGTTATTAAATTGTAATAAATAACACAAAATGATAAAAATATCAACATAACATAAAGATTCTTGATTTGAATAATATAACGAACCATTCTTGACTTGATTATCAGAACGAATGATTCTTGATTTGAATAATATAACGAACCATTCTTGACTTGATTATCAGAACGAATGATTCTTGACTTGATTAACATAACGAACGATTCTTGACTTGAATAACATAACGGATCATTCTTGACTAGAATAGATACCGTTTTATAAAGCGATTCTTGAGTTGAATTCTAAAATAAAAAGTACTTTGTTTAGTTCTGATTTAAGCATTTTGTAGCCCTACTCGATGAAATTATGAGATCTATTTTAATAAACTACTCAATTTAATTTCATATTTCAATTTAATTGACATATTAATTATTTATTTTATGTTAATTTTTATATTTTAATGATTTTTTTAAATGCATAGGTATTTATTATGACATATAAATATGCATTTATATATATTTAAGTAGATATTCCTTGTTTATAAGTACAAAATAAGCTTAATAAAGCAGATAGAACATAATCAGTTGTACTAGATTATATATATTTTTAATTTATTACAATTAATATTTTATCTTAATACAAATATTAATTGCATCTTAAATGTTTTATAGCATTATAATATTTAATACTTTATAGAATAATTTATTTTATATAAATAATATATCTTAACATTTTTTTTAATTTATAGAATTCTTATCTATATATTTTAAAATTTTATAATTCATAGAAATTGTATATTGGAAAAATTTAATTGGTAATTAACTAATAATATCCTTTAATCGACTTGTTTGCGATTAAAGAATGCAGCTGTCTAATCGGAAATCCGTTACTGCTAGGAGGAAATGAACTCACTAAATATCTAACAAGTCTCCTCCAAGTCAATTCCTTAGTATGCAAAACTAAACATTTTATTTGATGTTTCTTTTCAATTTTTGATAAGTTTTTTAGCTTTCCGTAAATTTTTGATTTTTTTAAATATTAAAACAGGGTTCACTAGTTAAAAATCAAATTTAATTAGTCAAATGTATTTAGTATAAATATATATAATTTTTATAAATTTATCAAATATAAAATGTGCATTTAGTGTATTTAAATATTCGAGAATTGACTGATTATGTTTTTATACGTATTAATTAAATTATTCGTAGATATAAGTGCTCAATATTAAAATTGTGAACTTTAAAGTTTTTATGAATAAGGCGTTTTTTAGTCAATCAAACATATTTACATATTTTATTTAATTATCGCTTTATCAAATTTTTAAAAAATTAATTCAAATAGGGATTACAGAGGAAGGTAAGAAATTAAAGATGAAATCCAAATGAAGAGTTTACACAACAATTTTCTATTTTTTTAAAGTCATTTCATTATTTTCTGTATGTAATTTTTTTGTATATCATTTTGTATATTTGAAATTATAGTTTATTTTAAAATTATTAATGTACTTCTTTTTGCATTAAGCTAATGTAGAATTTATTTAAATTTTAGAGTTCCCTAAAACTTTAATAATAAATTTTATTGCATTATGTTGATTCAGAAATTATTTAAAATTCCTACCCGACCAAAACTTTTAATTATTTATGTTTCAAAATTTATAGTAATTTTAGCATCATATTAATAATGTCGATACTCAAGTGAAAATAAGCAAAAATTGTAACCTTTGCATTTTTTTATTACCCATAAATGATACTATTCGATAATCAGCATCAAGTTATTAAAATTTGTTTCTGTTAATTTTATCCCTATGATTCTAATATGAATTCTACAACCTTAACTTTTTAAATTAGTAAGCAGATTCTATGAACAAATGAACAGAATTTTTCATTTGTGAGTTAATGGAAAAGGATGTTTACTATATTTTTTCAAATGAAAATAGTATTCTGAAATATTTCGTTTCCATTTCTTTATTCGATTATTCTTTTAAAATATATTATTGAATTTATTTTTTCGTTTCCATTTCTTTAGGTAGTAGAAGGCACCGGGCAGAATTCCCTCTGAAATCTGTTCATACAACATCCTTCATTCTTTCTTTTCAATTGATTATGTACAGTTCATATTATCCGCACAGTTCTTATGTTCAATGTGCTAGCGAAGCTACTAGGTTCCCGCTCCCGCTGCTAGCGAAGCCGTAGGAGGTTTTTTTTTTAAGTTAAAAAATTCTGCCCGGTGCCTTCTACAGATGCCTTCGGCATCTGTAGAAAACACCGGGCAGTATGGGGGAAAAAAAAAACAATACTTTATCAGTAAAAGTCCTAATTAGATGGCGGGAAATTGTAACCGTAACTGCTCAGCTCAGGTATTTGTTTATTTTGTCCGCCATCTTTATTGGCGACTTGGCATTGTTGGCGCAGCTGTGTGCACACTAAAATTCACTTTTGCCGAATTTATTTTTTCGTTTCCATTTCTTTATTCGAATATTCTTTTAAAGTTATTTATTTATTATTGAAAACATTAAATATATTCAGTGATAAAAAGTAAAATAAATAAAATGTTCCCATTGTTTCTATTTTTTCCATTTTTTTTTAAATGTAAAACTTATATTTTTTGTACGTTTTCACGTATTGTGATTTTTACAAAAGGTTTTTCATACACAACTTTTTCAAAAAATGACGCTGTAATCATAACTGTTGATTAACTGAGATCAATGTGAAAGCTGGCTTATTTATTTAATCATTTAATTGGATAACATACCTTCCCAAGTTATATCTTAGTTGAACAAAATTACGTAATATTGTACGATATTACATTATATTATTTAATATTTTACAGTATTATGCAACATTGCGAATATTGTTTAATATCATACAATATTGTAGAATATATTGTACTATTAGAGTTTTATTTGAGACATTTGTGGCTTTCTTAATACATAAGGCACCTAAGATGATTTTGTGCCCAAGTGATTTTATCTTTTAAATTTCTACTTTAATTTAATCTGGCAATGGAATGTCAAGTATCTAGACTACAAATCAGGCTATTTGCATGTGAAATATCGTCTCAAGATGTAGAGATAAGTTGCTAAGGCACAGATTATCGAAACCAATAATAGTTAAAAATATAAAGGAATATTTAATTTTTCTGGTATTGCCCATGAAGTTGTAACTCATTTCAAGAAATACATCGAATAGTGGGTTAATTTAAGTTATACTAACGTCCCGATTTAAAGCAACACTACAGCTATTTTGGGACGGATCTCGAAATTTTGAACCGCGGTAGGATGATGAGAACGACACCTGAATTAGCACTCCCCCTGTTCAAACTTCCGAACCGCACCAATGTTTGGCCTCTACGGATTTAACGTGCATCAGACTGTTATTCAGCGGTTTCGTCAGTGGAATCAGGTCTCGAACCAAGATCACTCCGATCCTGAAGTCAAGACTTTAACATTAGGCCACCGTGGCCTCATCAAATAGTTAATATTACTGACTGAATTAGTGTGGGAAACCTTCCAGATATTTTCTTGAAAACACCTTAATAAGGGTGTAATCCCTCTTGTCCATGCAGCGCAAGTAAACGAATGTTTCGCGTGCGTCACGAGTTTACTTGCTCTACTCGCGCCGTACGTGGATGGATTTTTTACTATAGCGTTTACATGCATACAGATGCAAAGTCTGACAGAGATCCAACCTGTAGACGGATTTGCTTCAAATTTTGATGTTTATACTCGTTAAATACTAACACTGTTTATCAAATTTTATCTTTCCAGCATTTTAAGTCGGTGTAAAGACTACATACCAAATTTTATTCCTATAGCTCAAAATGTTTTTGGAGTATCGAGTTCAGACAAATTCCTAAAATATATTTTTTGGACTCGGAGTGATCTGATAGGAGATTCGTCAAAATTTCGAGTTCGCAATTTTTGACGATTACAGTGCTTTCTTTTTATATACTTCGTACACGAGTAATTAAAAAACTGTAATATCATGCATGCAATAATACTATCACTTAATTCAGACATATCGAGGCATTCTGGACTTAGAGTGGCCGCTGTCTCATTCATCTATCAACTAATTTCTATAGACTTAAGAAATGTTTAGGAAAATATAATTCAAACGTTACTGTTTTGGGAGAGGGAATTAGTGAAATTTTTGGATCTTGTGGTGTCGAATGTTACTTTGTTTCTCAATCATACAAATAAACAACGGTTTAAGAGCTCGGAAATAAACAGTAACTACAAGAAACGCATCCTTAAGGATTAAAATCTCTAATTATAATACGTCTGACCGTTTAACCTAGAGATAACAAACTTGGCAGATGTATACATCAGAGGGTGGAAATGTGTATTTAATAGCGATTTTTTTTGAAATTTTAATTAGAATTTTAATCAAAAAATCAAGCAAAATTTGGGTGTTTTTATATCATATCTTATAAAAAATATTATTGCACGAAACTGACTTTTACACATTAAAATCT
Source organism: Argiope aurantia (assembly GCA_026543865.1). NCBI lineage: Eukaryota > Metazoa > Arthropoda > Arachnida > Araneae > Araneidae > Argiope > Argiope aurantia. Next base: position 506,842 of record JAPMOR010079402.1, on the reverse strand, counting down.
AAAAATTATTCTCTTCAATGATACCAATTTAGTTGTCAATTAGTATCATTAATTTTTCTCTAAACAGACAAATTTTCTTCTAAATTGTGGTATTATTCAAAAAAATATTTTTTTGCGTTAACTTTAAATAATACATTTGATTTTTTAGGTGAAATGAATACTGTTTTTATTATGTCATCAAATATTTCCGAGATTTTTTCCTTATTGTTAAAAGCTGCATAAGAAGGATTCTAATTGATATGTGTTGTTTATATGAGGAATATAGCATAATATAGTTACTTTAACATGAATTTTAGATTAACCAGATAGCTATGCTTTTAACAGTGCTATAACATTGAAAACATTGACTCTGTTAGAATGGGTTATATACTGAATAAGTAAAACAGATGTAAGAGTTTTAAAACACCATGATTGTTAATGTTATGAACACTTTATTACTTAAAAAATTTTAAGAATAGAATCATTAAAAGGAATAAAATAGATTTTAAGAAAATTGAATCTTTTGATATATTTATATATAAAAAGATTCAGTTAAAGTTGATCACAGCCAATATTCCTAGTAAACCAGCTGGTCGCTAAAGGTAGTTAGTATGCAATAAAATATTTTTTTTTCCTTTTTATATCAAACATTTTATATTCATTACAGATATTTGATTTTTCTGGATTTTAATTGCATTAAATAAAAATTTTGATATTTCAAATTATTTAGGTGAAATGGAAGATTCATTTTTAGCGGGTACAGATATCAAAACAATATTGAGGGTATGCATGCCATCTGAGCATGGCTTTAAGTTATAAAGTTCATCTCGACATAGTCCTCGTAGTGCTTCAAAATGAAATGTTATTTTAAGTTTCCGTTAGTTTTTGAGACGATCTAAAATATCCTGTGCAAGGATTAATTTGAAATCTTTCCACAGAATTCAGAAGAGTTCCACATGTTCCGTATATGGAAGTAGGTTGAGTTTAAAACCCCAAAAAGAATCAAGATCATTCAAATGCCCACCCATATCGAAGAAGGGTTTTAGTTTCTTGAAACATAATTCTTCTAAACTCAATAAAGCTCAAATTAACGTTCACCCCAAAATAGCCCTAAAGGCCATGGTGGCAAGATCTCGGCTTCGGAACCGGAGGATTTCAGGTTCGTGACCGGATTCCACTGAGGAACCGTCGTATAAGCGAGTCTGATACACGTTAAATCCGTCCGGGCCAAACGTCCTGCCGCTGGTGTGGGGTAGAGAGGGGGGGGGGAAGGCCAGATCAGGTGTCGTCCTCGTCATCTGACCGCGGTTCAAAATTACGTCCCATTTTAAATCCGTCCCATAATAGCCCTAGTGTTGCTTTAAAAACGGGACATTAATATAACAAAAACTAAACCCAAAATAGCCCTTGTGCAGCTTTAAAATGAGAAGTTTATATAGTTTTACTAAACCACAAAACGGAAACAGTAATTATTTTTATTCACAAACAGCAATTACAACGATTAATGAACAATTTCATTTGTACCCGACATTTAAAAACATTATAGAAAGAAATTCTTTGAAATTGCAGCAGGAATAGTGCTATTCTTGCATCTCAATTCCAGACAAGAGCGACCCAAAACATTGAGGAAATAGCTCATCTCATTTTGTGTCTCGGTGGTTTTTCCGTTTTGGATATTACACGTGAATTCCCTGGAAAAGAGTTCTTCAGCACTCAAAATTACTTCCTTGTTCAGCTTTTGTCTTTTCCGGTGGTATGTATGGAATAAAATATACATGTTAAGCTATGCACAATTGAAATGTGAAAGGATTTGAGGAAACGGTAGTTGAAAGATTAAATCTGATTTTCTTTGATAACAATTCATCTTTCCTGTTTTGTTAACTTTTCCGATTTATGATAATTTAACTGAGATTTTACAGTCTCATTTCCAAATTTTCATTCGCTCCTGAAGAACAACCAACTTAAACACAATGCGGGGAATAACCGAACCATTCTTTTACGATAAAATGGAGGTAAGATTGATTATTATTTTTTCCCAACCGCATGATAATCTGTATCCTATTTTTATAATGTAAGTTTTGATATTAAATATTTAAGCTTAAATTGACAGAGTACAAATAGAATAGGAATAATTCAAAAAGATAATTGCGAATTAGTTTCTTGATATCAGATGGACATCTACGTCACTTTCTCGTATTAGAAGTATACAAAAAGAAAGCTTTACAATCATCAAAACTTTCAACCCTCGAGATTTTGACTTTTAGATCTCCCCGAGACCGAAAAGCATACTTTTAAAATTATGTCTATATATCCGGAAGTCTTTATATGAATATAATTCAAAAACGTGTTGAGCTAAAGAGATGAATTTCGGCATATAATTTTCGCATTAAAATTGTATGTGTATTAAATTTTGGGCCGAATTCGTCAATGGGTGATCATCTATATTCTTACTTGCTTATAAAAGTGGATAAGATAAATGCAATGACTTTGATAATAAAATTTATTATAGCATCTTTTTGACCAAAATAGATCTATATTAAAATCTGAACCCAGATGATTGAAACGGAGACGTCCAAATTCATATTAGAATTTCTTCCTACCGGATTTCCAAATAGTCAAAATAAGTAACTTCCGAAGGGACCCAAGATATAAAAAGGTCTCAGAGCATTCGGTATTTTCATGGTACTTTATTTTTATACTTTCATTTAATTTTATTTTGAAAGGACGATGTATATAAGCATATAATCAAATCAAAATCGATTGCCTTTAGGATACAGTAAATTATTTCTGATTTTTACGCTTCAAATTCTTTTTTCATAATTGATTGAATGATTCCCTAGTGGCGTTTCTGGCTCAATTTTTTAGTATTCAAAATGCTTTAAGAATTTCGCAGTTTTTGGTTTTTAGTTAAATTTCCTTTTATTATATACGCAGTATATACTGTGATAGATTCTCTTCAATGTGATCCGCAGTTCAATGTTTTTTTAATATTATTTTGTGATATTTATTACTTAACGACTGCTTATATAGATATCAAATTAAAATCAATAAAAATACCTGGTTTCGAAAATCCGAAAGAGCCTAATTACCTAAAGGCTCCAGAGAATTCATGGCTTCAAGTTACATTTCAAAATCATGGTTCAAATTTATTCCTTTTATTTAAACATGCATCGAGCATCTTGCAAACAGCGTAAAATGCCATTATGTGAGTGACTTTTGCTAATAATAAAAATTATTAATTGGATGTTATAAAGTCAAGAACGCCGAGACAGTTGGATTTTGTGCCAGTTCTTTTGAGCCATTGATAAGCTCTGAAAGTTAACTGAATTATTTTTTAGCATTTCCCTGGAAATTTCTAATTTTTTTTCACATGCACGCACGCAAGAACACAGAAGCACACGGTCACGGATCATTTATCATTTATTTAAGAAAATTTACTTACATAAATAAAACCTATCTTTCCCTGCTGTTTAAACTTTCAAAGTGTTCGATGAGAACTGATATATAATTATTAAAGAATTAACATCTATTCTAAGGTTAACCGAGATTTAGTATTAATATTGTGTTACCGTTGCGAGTTCTCAGTTGTGTATCAAACCATCCAAAAATAGCAATACGCTTCATATCAACAGGTCTCGAAAGATTTGACAACTCACTGAAAAATGAATTCTAAACATTGCAAGAGATAATTTATGTTGAGGATGGTCGTCTCGATGAAAACTGCTTTCTTTTTCTTTTTTCGTAGAACACCTTTTTATCATTCTCAAATAAAGGTCGGATCGCTAATAAACATTGTTATCTGTGACATAAGTGATACAGATAAGAAACGAGATGATCTAAACTATATAAGCAAGTCGCCTTTTCACTACTTTTTTTTTTTATTCATGGACGATTCGTTTAAGTTGAGAAATTTTTCTTGGTAGTAGATCGTCAACGTCTTGCGTAATAAAGTCCACACGATAAAGTAAAGCGAAATTTTCTCCATCATTTTATTTTAAAAACACGAACTCATTGAACGTGCCCCGGTTTTTCCGAGGATACCATTCCATTTTTGTTTCATCCAAATATTGCGATTTGCATATTACAAGGTATGAATTAATTTTTCCCATATAAATATGAGTATTAAAATATTAGAGTTTATTTCAATAATAAGGCAATTTGACTTTTCTAACTATTCGATTTTAAATAGGATAATAGTGTTTCATTGAACGTGTCTCAATATTCTCATGTACATATTATTTTTGCTTCAAACAGTGTGTATTACTGTAAGACAAATTAATTTCTAATTGTATCAAAGTAATTCGCAACTAATTTTTACTTAAATATTTTAACATCTTCTTTTTTCAACAAGACTATACAAAGTCATTACGTGTTTTCATGTGTTTTTAAGGCTATTGTTTGATCTGTACAAAGTTATCGAAATATTGGCTACCTTCTTTTAGTTTTCTTAAATTCATACATTTTAAAGTTTAGTTTATTCAATTAAACTTTAAAACTTGCATTATCATAAGTCCTAGGAATTTAAAAGAAAGTTATCTAATTTCTTTTCAGCTTGTGTTATGGTAAGTATTCTGATGTTAACAAGTTCTTAGTATATGATAATTTTTATGGAAGAAATTGGTCAAGTTTTCTCGGATGTTGAATTGTTAGAATTTCGCAATTTAAATATTAATTAATTTTTTGCAAAGTTCCTAGTGTCATTTCATAAATAGAAAAGTCTTTCCTCTTATAAATACAAATAATTGTCTTTGATGAAATGCTGTACGTAAAATAATAAATATTTACTAATCAGTGATATAATGAATAATAATGATTATTTAAAGTATATTTCTAATTCTTGGAAATTCGTAAACTAATTTGGAGTTGAAAACAGAGAAAAATTAAATTTCGTAATGTGCAAAACTGCTGCGGCATGCACATCTGTTAAATATATTCCCATGGAGCAAAAATAAGTACTTAAAAGCAGGTGGTAATCCGTAAAGATATTACGCCATTAGTCATAAATACATAATGATTGCATGATAATAAATCCTTCTTACAAACATGCTACAAATAACGGTAACATTTTCATGAAGCATTTTTGTTATATCATAAAAAGATGATATAATTGTTTTTCCTGTTTTTTTTTATTCTTCATGTTTTTCTGCTTATGGTATTTCTGCTTATTTTTTTTTCTGCTTATCTTCACTCTATTAGCTTGACATGTTCATAGATTTTTACCGAAATTGTCAATTCTCTTAAATTATAAGTCCCCCCTTAAAAAACTTGATGTTATTAGTTTAATTTACGCAAGGATTTTTTTTCTAAAACAGTAGTGGTATTTTGATTAGTGCCGTAAAGTGGGACAAATGCGCCAAGGGGGAATAACTTTGTTTTTGAAAAGCATTATTTGATCTCATATCAAGTTCTGGAACTAAGCAATTAAAGTGTCAATGATTTCATCGCATACAAAAGATATTTGACCTTTTACACTTTAACCTTTCGCATAGATAATCTTTTTGCACTCTTTTGTTCTTAATGTGTCGAATAAGGGTTTTCAATAGTCAACTTAAATGATTCGAATAGCCCTTCATTCAAATACAAATAACAACTCTTTGTTTTGCCTAAGTCAGAGTATAACTGATGTTTGATGCATAAGATTTCAGTTTAATAATATAACTTGGAGAAGTTGCAGGAGAAATCTGGGTAAGAATTGCATAACTTTGTAAATCTAGAATTTTATTTTCCTTTCAAGTTTTTGTATAATTTTCAAATCGAATGTTTTTTGTGTTTAAATATTTCAGATACATAGACACATTAAGACCAAGTTGGGAAGCCGCAAGTATTAAAATTGTGATTATAATATATTGCAATTTGCTATTTTTCATGGTTAATAAGGTAAAGGCTATTAGAAAATCATTGAAAAAATCATCGAGAAAAAAAAAGTCGGGTGTCCCCATTCGAAGACAACAACCAGGCTTTATTGAGCAGTGATGAGAAAGATGAGACCCTCGAACATGTCTCTTACTTGTGTAGATTGGGGAATGATGCTCATCGTGAGAGATTTTTTATATTCTTTGGGAAGACAGAATCCACAATTTTACGGTTGAAGGGAAAAGACCAATTCACTTTAAGTGCTTCTAAATCAAATGAAATGGGGGGGGGAGGGTTTGTAAATGGATGCACAATCAGATAAATAGTTGTAACAACAAAGATGGATTTGGTTAAGCGTTTTCTTTCAGCTTTATCTGACAAACATAATAAAATGTTGAAGGCCAGTGTGATTCAGGAAATTGATGGTATGGTTCTTCAAAACAAAAGCTTTGAATATTCATAGTGGCTAATTCTTGAAGAAAAAGATTAAGTATTTTGTTGGTAAACAAAAGTGTTTGTTTGGAAATGGAGAGTATTGGGTCTTATCATATTTTCATATGAATGACTGAAGCAAAACGTTTCATTTTCCAGATGTGCATAGTGAAACTTTACTATACATGCATGCAAAATACTGTGTACATAATTGAACCTTCTTATAATGAAAACCGTATGAAATTTACTCTTCACACGATGTTGCAAATTTTTAAACTATGATGTTTATGAATTTTAAATATTGAATTTTTTTACACGTAACGAGTTAATATTAATGTGTAATTAATGTGTCTAGTTTTAAAAATATTTTTATATATTTTGATGGGATTTCGACTGGTTTTAACTCGGCTGACAAATTTTTTTTTCCAGGGTAGTCTTGCCAATGCTGTTTATTTTTTTAAACATATGCTTATTTACTTAAACTTCATACTTCCATAGTATGTAAAATTAGCGAGTTAAAGTAATGGTTTTTGATGATTTTGGATTATTTTTATACATTGTTACTTTGGAAAGCAAAGTTTTCCCAGTTTACAGTACTTAAAGATACTTAAAAAATTTCTACTATCCAGTTATTTCGAAATTTAAAAATTGATTTCTTTAATATTTTTGATTGTATTTCCATTGTAAGTTTTTTTAACTTTCTGCATAAAATAAATGGAAATAAAAGCAAAATAATATTGATAAATAAAAATAAAATATTTTATAAATATTATGCAATGGAATTTTATTAACTGATTCGAATGCTTTTTAATGCATTTCTAATAATTAAGATCATATTGCATTTACTTTTAGATTATAGGCAATTTGTAAGCATTTTTATGCACGAAATAATAGAAACAATCAACCAAATAGAGTTTTCTGTTACATTTTTTCATTTTATATTATTTGAAAGAATCGGCGATATGAAGCTTCATACGAAATATCATTTTAACGCAGGCATGATATTAATTTATGTTCAACGTGAGCAATAATATGTGATATTAATTGCTGCTATTAAATACATTGTTCCTCTTTTTTATTTTAATGAGCCAGATATCAAAATAGCATTTGAACTTCCAGGAAAATGTAAAGCATTCTGCGAAATACGACATCCGTTTGAAAGCCCAGATTCGAGTTATTCAAACAAACAGTGAATGCAAAGTGGTTTTCAGCAATTCTTCGAAAATTCAACTGCATTTGTCAGAAAAAGTTTGCGTATGGGTTTGAGACTAAGTACTAAATTTTAATTTGCAGTCAATAACAATTTTTGCAAATTTTTAAGCGAATGCAAACTTTTCTGGATGTTTTTCTTGTAATTTCTTAGTTAAAATAATTTTTATAAAAAACAGCATGTGCTATATTTCTGAATTTCTTGTTCAAATAAAATTTATAATATTCGGAATATGAAATTAATATCATTATAATATGCTTTTTCTTATTCTTGAATATTTACTATGTGTTTGTACGCAGACTTTTTCTAGCAAGTATATATAATTTAAGCTACTATGTTTAAGTAGGTTTTTGCATAAATGGAATTTACCAACAGATTATTATATAATGTACATTATATAATTATCATATAGAAACTTGTTAAATATATTCTTTTAAAATTAATGTAGATGAAACAAATTTTATATTTTTAATATTTAATGGTATCTCTGAGAAATCGGTTACTTGAAAATTATTTTCTTACTCTTTAGGTGTTAAATGCCCAAAATTCTGTGGTAGCATCTCTTAATATATTTAATAAACATTCATTTCCTCGCATGGCTTGTTTTTCATTTCGTAATTTTCTTGCTTTCTGAAGGAAATTTTGAATAATATTATTCTAAATGAATAATATTTAAAAATCTATTCAGCATTAAAAAACAACTTATTCAATGATGTTAATATAATTAACAAGACGTTTTTTTTTGTTCATTCCATACTATTGTAAATTATAATTTTTTAAAATTACAATAACATAAGCATTTTGTTGTAGCCACTATCAAACTGGCTAAGTGCCAAAGAGCGTGAGAATACAAAGGAAAAATAAAAGTGTATTGTTTTTCAACGGTTTCTAAAACGGATTCCTTCCGCTTCTCACCCCTTAGTGAGATAGAATCGTCGAAAAGTGGTAGTCTTAGAATACTGAACCGAACAATACATAATTTCTCAGATTATTGCTGGAGGCATTCATACAAACAAGCGCGACATACATTCATGTTAAATTTTTTAAATAAATGTGTGTGTTTTGTGTTTAGCTTCTTAGTCAGTGAAGAAAACAACTGAAAAGTGCTAGGAAAGGGTCGCATCCCATTGATGGCTTCAATCCAATGTCTAATCCAGTTTTGTTTTACATGGTTTAAACTTTATCCGCTTGGTGGTCAAATAGTACACGACCAAATTTCTTTAACTTGTTATGTTCGTGAGTATTGCGTTCACCTAGATATGCATTGGATCATATTTCCAAAAATGTATTTTTCGGACTCGGTGAGTTCTAAACGAACAAAGCAAGCTTTTTGACGATTACGACACTACACAAGCTAGTAAAATGTGTTTTACGGTCAATTACCGAATTATCATATGGATTTTTTATATTACAAAATTTGGCATTTACAGTCACTGCTTTGATTGCAACAATAACAAAAGCTTGGATATCCTTATTTTAGAAACTGAAGTCTTTCGGGAAAGGTGCCGCAAATGTTGATACTGGAGTGGAGAAAGAATGGTAGTCTTATAAGATGCTCTGGAGAGCAATTGAGATATTGAAATCTTTTTCGATCAACTGAATGTATGGTTTTATTGCGCAATTTGTATTACCACTGTAAGCATTTGCACATCCGTGCTTTTACTTATCAATACCATGAACATGAAAAGCTGCTTTATTTCAATTCTACTAAATATTCAAATGACATATTTAATATTTAATTTTATATGTGTATATTTAAATGATGCATAAATTTTTGAATATCAAAAATGAAATGTTAATGTATGTAAGACTCAGGAATCATTACTATTTTAGAATCACGCACATTTAATTACCTTTAGGACGGACAATTAATATAAAGGAAATGAACATTAAACAGATTTCGCCGAATACGTCACATGTTAATATCGCAGTCATTGCATGGCAATATTCGTCGTTTCGTCAGCTGCATTCATCGTCTCACAGCTCTCGTCCAGACCTACGTCGCGTCTTTCGTTCAGAGACCCGTCTCATCTGTACTCCGTCTAACAAGCATCAACACCTGTTGGCCAGCAGATGGCGCTCGTCATCAGGTGTTCGTCACTACATGCATTAAATGTTTATCTTAAAATATTAAAGATAAACCTTTAATACATTAAAAATACTAATATTAATTATAAAATTACTAATAAAAATACTAATATAAAAAATATTATTATTAAAAAATAAATGTTTATGTTGAAATATTAAAGTCACTTTCTATTTTATGAATGGAAAATGACACATTGACAAGGAAACTCCATGTCAGAAAAAAAAGGTTTCTTTGACCTTTTTTTTTTTTGCGATTTTCGTCTTTAAATTCTGGTTTTTCATAAATACAAATTTTTAGGCAATAACAATACTTTCAAATATATCCATTAATAAGTTTTAGATACACTTCAATTACATGTGGATGGAAAAAAAAATTTGATCATGGAAGCAGAATCTATGATATTACAGAAATATGTTGTCAGTTAAAAAAATGTTTGAAAGGGAGGTTTTTAAAATTAAAAATCTCGTTTTATCATCTTATGATTTACATCTGCAAACGAATTTTTTTTGTATGTATGTAAGCCAGAAAATTATAAATCAATAAATGATCCTAAATCGGATTTCGTGAAATTACCCGAAGTCGATCTTTATTTCTTATTGGAATACATCATATAATGATATGTTGAATGAGCGCATGTTAAATCTTCTCTTTTAAATCATAGATTTATAGATCAAAACATGAGTTATGTTGCCGAAAAAAAGCTGTTTAAAATGGATGGTTCCTTATAATTCAAATACAATAAATTAATAAATAATATGAAAAATTTGGCTTATATTGCTGATATAAAATTTTTAAATAGTTTGAAGAATCTCTAATAAATTCCATTTCTAGCTTCTGTTTCATTGTTACGCTTTTTCCTGACTCGCATTTTTATATTTCTAGACATTTGGATTTAATGAACATTCCGTGTTTCGATTTTATTATAAATTAATACAAATATTTTCGATTCCATGAGTGTGGCGCAGCTTAGCCAAAGATGGCTTTTGTGTCATAAAACACAAATAAACTAATTTCTCTCATTAATACGCGACAAATATCATGCGTATGCTTCAACCACAACAACAAAATTGCTGACAACCTTACAAAGAACATTTAATAACATTTCTGTGAAAGACATGGAGCTGAAACATTTTATTGATTAAATAATAAAAATAGTTTTGTTCATATTTCTAAATGATATTAATGAACTCTGGCAATTTATTTCTATTACGATTTGAAATATATCACAGATAGCAATTAGAATTATTAACTACCTGGAATCATCTCCCGAAAACTGTTTTGCATATTCACTAATAAAGGCCATAATTCTGTCATCTTACTCCTCGTAAAATTGTGTATCTTCGGAAAATTATAAACTCTACGAGTGCTCATATTCTTGTTTTTTTCCCCAGAGTTCCTCACATCAGCATTTTGTGTTTAATAGTACGAAACGAATATTCATTTTGTACGCCTTTTGCCTAATAGATTGAACCCAAATTTTGACACAGAATTACAATTTTAGTACCAAGATATAAAATTTCGTTGATTTAAGTTGTTGTATTTTTATGTTACTGCTTTCATATGCATCCGAAATGCAGACTTACAGACGGCAAACTCATTAATGGATTTCATTTAAAAGATTCAGATACTAAATCTCTGTGCCAAATTGTTTTCCATTTAGATCTTTATATTTTGTACTTATTGTGTTCACCAGTACTCCAACAACTAGACAGACAAATTTCCTGTGCATTGATTTTATTAAAAGTTTGATAGAAATCAACAGATTGGTGTAAAGAATTTGCTTTGAGGGAGTTTGAGGAGAATTTTCAACAAAAATAAAGATATTTATATTTTTTATTAAAAAAATGAATTAAATAAATATGAACTTAAGTAAAAACAACTGATGCAATTTATAGATTGCGTCTAATCATTTCATTTTGTCTATCTCTGTTTTCTAATATTGTTTATATTATCTTAAATGTGGAACATAAAAACCAGGAAGGAAAATGATTACTCTTTTCCCTTTTCAGTTTCTTTATACTACGCTAACATTTATCTCCAATATTCAAAATAATTTCATTGCTTCACATTGATAAAAGTTTTGAAATTCATTTACATTTCATTCAGCGTAACGTAAATGAATTTCAAAATACTTACATCAATATGAAGCAATGAAATTATTATTAATTTGCTACCCTATGCAGAAAATATTGAGTTTTGGTTCAGGTTTCAACACATTTTTGAATTAAATGTTAAGGATTTATTTTTGGTTGAAGTTTTACGTTAGTAATTTTATGAATAATTATTTATTTATTAACTAGCTGACGTATGCAGCGTTTATCGGTATGAAAACATTTTTATGCCTTTTTCTTATAAAAAAATAAATATTTAAATAATTATCACAAAAACTTCATTAAAACTTGATATATTTCTAGGTTTTGAAGTAAAATGTTAATGTTACAAAATTTTTATAGCAAACGTTTAAGTTACTGTATATCATGTCATATATTGGAAGCTATGTTAATATATATTTTAATATAAGAGATTTATAATGATTATAGAAATACGGAAATTTAATATCTTTTTGTTTCTCGAAAAATTACAGACTGACCCAAATTATTTTTAAAAGCAGTAAAAAGCTAATTTTTTGTATAAATGTTTAACGATTTTAAAAGAATGATACAAAATTTAGTTAAATATTTGGTACAAAAAAGATAACATGAGTGGGTTAAGAAGTGATAATTTATAAATCCTATTTTCTGGTTATGTTATCCAACATTTTGGGAGTTAGTGCAATATTTTGGTATAAGAGTATCATTTCTAAAAAATTACTTTTAATTTCATAAAAATTATTTGCAATTTGCTAATATCACAGGCCAGTAATTTCTGCAATAAGAGAAATAAGTAAACTTACGCCTATTAAATATCAAGAATTAACAATAAATATTAAAAAATTATCTGATCCATATATGACTAAGCTTTCTATTAAAGTGATTAAATGTTATTATTATTCAGATTTATCATGTATAAAAATAACCAACATAACAGGAAACTTGACATCTTGCTTTATCGCAAGTATCACAAGTAGAGAAATAAATGTTTGACTAATATTCTGTTTATTTTCATCGGTAGCTTATGGCCTTTAATGTTAATTTTTTTAACCATATTTTGAATCTTGCGAAAAACCATCGAATTATTTTGGAAAACCCTAGAAATATTGTGATGGTTCGATAAAATTTGTAATACTTAAAAATTCAAATGGATTCTTATTTTCACTTTCTCTCCAATTTCTTATCCAATGTTGTTTTTTATCGCATTCATTACCACGGTAAATTCATAATTAATTTACAGAAATTGAATTTGATTTTGCAATTATGTATTTTAAAATTTTGTTCACAGAAATGAATTATTAGCCTTCAGTTGATTGCACCATTTGGTGTCTCGATTATTATCAGCAGTGAAGTGTTGCAAACAACGGAATATTTACGAAAATCTGAATATAGCAAAGGATTTCAGGTCATTTAAAAGAATGACATTTTAAAGCATGAAGATAATTTGAATGGTAATTTAAAAAATAAATCCATTTATGAGTATTTATGATTATTAGATTGAGCCGTTGTTTACCACGAAAATGTAAAAATGCCTTAAAATACGACGGCTAATATTTTAATAACTAATTATTTTGATTCGTCGGAAATTTAGGATTGTTTTGGTATATCCATTTTCACTTAAATGTAATTTTTGAAGTAATTAGGGTTAATATTGACTTTTAAATGATGTTTATTATTCTCAAAAATGCATTAAATTAGCTTACATTAGGTGTAATTATAATTAATATTAAATGCATTACTATAACATTAGCAACGATCGATTTTTCTTAGCTGCGTTGTCGGCTTGATAAAAATAGCGCAGAGAAAATAAATTTGCCTTCCGGCGATTTATCTCGACTTGAACGTTCGTTCGGTTACCCTTTTCATCCAACAATTTCCGTTGTGATAGTTGATTTAGCATAGAACTTCCACTTGCATTTAAGAATAAATAGCAATTTTTAAAGTTTTATGCCAATAATGAGAATCTATGAAATAAACAAAAGCAAAAGCATCCATTACAAGCAATTCAAAGGAGTCGAAGATTAACATCAAGCAAAAGAATGCTAGCTTTTTAAGATTATATTAAAATATTTCATAAGAATATAGCTATTTTTAATAATTATTCATCTACATGTTTAAAGTAACCAGAAAAGCTAATGATCCTGACTCTCAGTCCCAACCATTTGGTAAGATTTCTCCAATTTTTATCTTATAGGAAAGCGTATTACTTTAAGATATGTTATTAATTGCCACTTGATCTTTACCATTCCCCATTTTCATGAGATATAAAAAAATATTACACCATCGAATGTTCATTAAAAGGAAAAATTTCGACAGTTTCCCAGCCCCAATCACTTACTATTTCACCAATTTTAATCCAGATGAAAAATGTGATTCATATCTCAAATGGCTTGCTGTACTCAACAAATCTCCATTTTTGGAAGACATCCTAAATTAAAACTTTGACGCAATCCCCAATTTCAAGGACTGCATTGATTTTTTCGCCAATAAACTCCTCCAATTTATTTCAAACTTAGCTCACCAATTAGAAACTCTATTTTTACAGTGCAAATATAAATTACTATAAAAATAAATCTTTATTTAGTTGTGATAAGATGTAGTTCATGTAAGTTGATTGACGTGACTAAGATAATATTATTAATATGTTGAACAAGCATAGTAAAATTAAAAATAAACATTACAGTTCGTTAGGTTGAAAATAAACATAAAATAATATGGTATTCGTTTCAATTTGGTCTTCTGTAGTTGTTTATGTAAAAGAAGAAACCAGAAACAATATGAACTGGCTGCACTTAAGAATTCAAGCTACTTGTTTTGCATTCGAATCGGACAAAATCGTTTGCTACGTTTAGAAAACTTTCTATCTTGTTTATTTATGATCGTCTGTTTAAATTATTTCTAGCTCATTGGCGCGCATTTGAATGCATACGAATTTCGTCTTTTTTTTTCCTTTCAGGACGGTGAAGAATATGACAGCATTCAGCTGCAGAGCCTGAGCGAAGTCACCGAAATTTATTATCAGCTCCTGAAAAAAGAAATGGAGTCATCTGCGGCGGAAACCAAGAGAGTAAGTGTATTATTTGTTTAAGCTTTGACATTATCAGGCGCGACGTTGCACTTCTTCTGTTATTTTCAATGTTTATTTCTCTCTTGTTTTTATAGTATTTTCCCTTTTTTTATACCCGCATTTGTTATTTTCCAGAAGAACAGTTTTAACGGAACCTTACAAGAAGAGGCAGCCAACCATTTGACAGAGTTTGCTGAGAAAAATCAGATAACTTCTTTTTCTCAAGCACTTGCGTAAGTTTTGGATCGTTGATAACTTAATCTATACACACTGATTAGTTTGTGCCCCAGTTTCTAAATAGTCTCTAGATTGTAGGAAAGAAGGGAGACATTTTTTTAATTAGCATACAGATATTTTTTACGTTACATAATCTGGAAAAATGAATGCCTAGATAAAAGTGATAATTTACCCAGTAGGGGTTTTATGCATTTTTCGCATTATCAGGTCTCTCTATTAAAAAATTAATCTATTTATCTTGATGCATTTTTTAACGCAATATATTAATAATTTATTTTTGGTAGCTTTTTTATTTTATTAATTTTTATATAAAAATATAGTTATTTATTTATTTGTTATGAATTATGACTGGCATCCACATTTGCATAAAAATTATCAAAACAGATGCTCGGTGTTTATATACTAGAATAATTGTGTGAATGAACATAATGAAAAAGACCTGATCAATTATAATTGACAAAGTTTTAATACTATCCTAATATTTTACCATACATAGAATTTCCTTAAAAAAACTTTTCCTTTATCAATTAGATTGGTAGTATTTTATTTTAATCGAACTATCCGTGACTCCTTTCAGTCCAATTACAGTAGGAAGTTACTTAGTACCTAATCGGAAATCCACAAATAGACTGACCGAAAAGCGACTTGTAACTGGGAAAAAAATAGCCAATTTTAATTCTTTTGTCCTATTATTTTAATGTGAATGATAAGAAAATTCTACGTCTATCTAATAGCATTTATTAGTGGATGATGGAATGAATTCCTTTAAAATAAGGAAGGGTGAAAAATCTGTGAATGAGTTTTCTTTAATTTATAATTAAAAATTCTAGATTTGTAAAATATTTTCTTTCCTCACTTAAAGATAAATATCTTTTATGTCGATGGTAGAAACACAAGGTTTATAAATTAATCGGTGGATTAAACAATTTCCATTAAAAAGTAATTTAAAAAATATGCGGAACTAATTTACATCGAATTATAATTAGTATGAAAACTCTCATTGCAACTCAAGGAAACAGCATAAACTTATTTCTGCTCATGGAGATGAATGGCATAGTTTTATGAAAAGGTTATATTACAATATTTTCCCAATAATAAGCAGTGTTTATGTTCAAGTGCAATTTTTATGTTTTATTTACGTGGTTTGATGCAAAAGCGAGTAATAAAGATCGAAAAACGATTGATATTCACGTTGTAGTGTAGACCCGAAAGCATTTTAATTATAAAGAGTTGTATAATAAATCCTCAAATTGTTTAAAATTCGGCGAGAATTTTCTTCCTCAATTATTCAGTATATTTCGCAACAACTTCATCCCTTAAATAATCTCTAGATAAATATTCAGATTTATAAAATTAAAGATGTTAGTTCTTTATTAATTATTCTTTTTAAATTGTTTCAATTTTATCGATAATATATAAATCTTCATTGCATTTATCATATAAAACGACATAAGTGTGTGTGTGAGCGTTTATTTCTTATTCGTATCTGCATAAATGATGTCTGCATATTTCAAATGTAAAATGAAAAAGTAGTATTAACACGGTTTTGGTGAGCAGAAATTTTTAAAAAATGAATAGCCTGGTTATTTATAGGGAATAGAATTGAGAAATTACTGGAATAGTATGAAAACAGAGAAAATACATTAAACTGAAAGGAAGCTATTTTTATTAACAAATAGCATTGAAAAGAATTGTTGCATTTGTAATTTATGAGTTAGATAAGGATGTATTTAATTGGATATTTGTATGCCATCTTGAAGTAGGAATGATTGAAAAGGAAATTAAAACCAGCAGTCATGAAATATTAAATAACTTCATTAAACTTCAAAAAAATTGATTTTTCGTTTGTCTGTTTTTGAGTAAACTAGTTTTATAATTTTTCAAAAGTAATACTCATCTTTCATTTGGAATAAAATCTCTTCAAAAATCAATTTTGTAACTTCATAAAAGTATAAATGGTTAAAAATATATTTAGAAATTTAACGTGATTGTGTTTATTACTCTAAAAATAGAAATACTTGTACGTTTGTAGTATATTCTAAATAAAGGAAGTTATTCAATAGCATTGAAATTTTTGTAAATTTCATATGCTTAACAATTTTTAATTATAAACTTATATTTCAGTAAAAACATACTTATTACATTTTACATACTAGGCTTAACTGGATTGATAGCTCTGGAAAATTTACACATGTCGCCAAAGATCTGTTTTGTATTTATCAATTATAAATCTGAAACACATTCGATGTCATAATGATGACTCGCCTCTCCTTAGACTTTTTCGATGTGCCATTTGTGTATGCTACCTCGGGCAGATGCTAAAAAAAAATTTCCTTGCCAGTATCATGAGAATTCTTTATAAATGCTTAACTTTTGAGCTTACTTAAATGCTTTACTAAATGTTTTTGCAAATTATTTTTAAAATGAGTAAAATCTTATATCCTCTTGGGTTTCATTTCTACAAAAGAAGGAATTAAAACGTTTTTTGGATAAATTATTGGAATGATTTTAAAGTTACTTCATATATATATATATATATATAATATAAATATTTGATGTAAGAACTATCATAAATTCGATTATTTTTCTACCATGTATTCAAAGATTAAACTTCATGATCTGAGAGAAAACCGATAACAATGCAGCTGCCGATCATCAGCTGGATTTTCAAGTGTTTTTTCACATTGAAAGATAAATTTTGTATAAAGCATATATGTTAATGTAACTCATTTCTGTTGGAAAAATTTATGTAAATAAAACACTGTATGTTTAATTTCATTATTGCTTCAGAATTAATTTGATTAGAATCGAATTAAGTCTTATTGTTTTTGTCCATTAATCTGTTTGAACACCTATAATAAACCGAAGCAAAATGATCGTTGATTTAGACGATATCTACGTATTCAACTAGAGAGAAGATTTACTGAAATTCTTAATTAGATTACATTTTCTGTACCTATTATGCTTCTTCAGATGCCTAGTTATGCCCAAATCCAAACCTTGCCTATGATAGTGAAATTTATCTAATTGCTACATGCTTAAACATATTTTTTATAATATTCAGATTTTTTTTATCAGATTTTGTTTAAAATATTATTTTGATTAGTGAAAACCCGAAAAAAAACCCAGAACAGTTTTAATTAAATTAAAATCGAAAGACTGTTCATTGATTTCGACTGTTCTGTGATGCCATTGACTGACGACAGAAATTGATGTTTTATTCTCTCTTTTGAGGCCGAGGAAACTAATCTCTTCTTCTGCTTGGAAGGGTCATCAAAACAAATTTTGAATGCCGAAGATTAAAATTGCCTTTCTTTTAAATCTCATCGTGACCACTATTTCCATTCATATTTTCTAACTTTACAAGATTTGGCGAGTGAAAAATATCATCCAGATATTTTTAGATTTTTAAA
Organism: Argiope aurantia; assembly: GCA_026543865.1. NCBI lineage: Eukaryota > Metazoa > Arthropoda > Arachnida > Araneae > Araneidae > Argiope > Argiope aurantia. The sequence goes on along the minus strand of JAPMOR010079402.1, from coordinate 488,472 downwards.
AGCTATTCACTCTTTTATTTGCATTTGGCATTTCCTTACGACAATTTTCTGTTTGATTCTTTTGGACTGTCGCATCTCTCACTTGCTTTTTAATCGTGTAATATTGGTTTCATTGTCTTAAATAGTTTACTAATATCATTGTATTTTAACATGTGATTGGTGCAGTTTAGCCAAGGTTTACTCTTGGACCAATAAACTTTAAACAACCCAAGATTAAAACATTTTATCAGAACCATAACCAGAAATTTGATAGCTTGTACCAATGATCCAAAAGAAATACTTATCTAATAAACTAATTGAGGTTCAAAGAAAAAAAGCATCTTTTCTGTCTTATAATTTTGTCAACTAAGGTGTTTTGAGATAAAAGAATATTCATGATTCATCTTAACTGTTGCATTATAAATACAAAAAAAGTTCACTCGTTGACTTTGCATCAATAGTTTTGAACTGATATAAATTTTTATACAACATTATAAAATGACTATCTAGTCGCTTGGCTATAATCATGACTGTCTGGTCGCAAATCTTCTCTCCGTATTTTTCCTTTTAACATTTATAATCATTATTCAAATAATTTTTGGTTTTAAAATTGTAGTAAAATCTGTATAGTAAAATGTTATAGCGTTTCTGCATCATTTTCGCTCCTGGCTACAACCCAACTCTGCGCATTGGGTAAGACTACCCTGGTACATAGAAGATCAAAAGGTTGGAACCTTGATTCTACAGAAGATCAGTTTCTATACATAAAATCTAATAAATCTACACATAAAATCTGATAATGGATGAAACTTTCTTAAAACAGTTTGCAAGTTCAGTTTTAGTCATTGGCTTTTACCATAGTAGTATTGCATTGTTTTCCCTAGAAAAGCTAAAGGTTGAAGGTTTTGTTTTGTTTGTGATGTTTATTAGCCCAAGTGCCATATTTGACCATGCTGCGCTAAGCAGGTAGTAAAGAATACAAGCCGAGTCAAGATATAAGAGCAGGTGAGGATACAGATTTAATAAAATATAACAGCAAATAAACGAAAATAAAAAAAATGTAATTTTATAATGCACAAATGACATTTAATTAATTTAAAATTTATGCACATAAAAGCAAAATTGTGATTTAAAATGGAAGAATGCGAAATTAATGATATTATTAAAGACTGAAATAAAAAAAATAAACCACACAAAATGCAAGCATAAAATTTATTCTTTAAAAAGTTAAGAATGTTCGGGTGGTATATCTCACCCACCAAGTTCTGCAAGTTTATTGACGATAATTGTACAATGCTAGCACAATGAAAATTAAAAGTAAAGCATTCAACTAAAATATGATAAATGGTAAACCCCATACGGCATTTGGGGCACTTGCCAAAATGCGATTTTTCTGGGTGTAACGAGTATGTCCTATATGAAATTTGACGTCAATCTCATTTATAGGAGGAACTGGCTACAATTCAATAGTCAACTTGATGGAATGCAGTTTATTTTGATCCATGCCGCACATCCCATTTTGATCCGCACATCCCATGCTGATAGCAAGATAGAATAAAAGTATTGTGTGAAGAGCTTCTTAATATCCAGTATGAAAGTCCGTGGACAAAAAGAAGGTTGTTGATTTTGCCTTTGAATCGGACATTTCATTTCCAAATGTGCCTACATTACTCGGAACCCTACAAGAAAAATTATCTGAAAACTATCATTTTATAGAATATGCAAAACGAACAAAATTCTAACAGCAATTCGATGCATCCAATTTTGATAATGAGATAGCGTCTCATGCTATCGGTATCGATAATAAATTTATACTGAGTAGATGGTGAAATTGTTTGGAGAGCACAAAAACGTACTACCAACTCAGCATTATATGCGGTGTAATAACGGCAGTATGATGCCCCATCTTATCTGTCCCTCTGATTTCTAGCCATCCGTGAGAATTTGCACAAAATGAATACTGATAGCGATGATGCAGAAAAAGATGTTGGAAAAGAACATGAGCAGTTGAGGTTTTATTAAATCCTGTGAAAGGATTCAAAAAAGAAATTACGGAATATCCCAGGGTGTTAAGCTAAAAGAGTCAATTGCTTTAAGATGAACATCATTAAGGTTCACGTCATGAAAGAGCATTTGGACTCTGTCACTCAAAGGGAAGACGTGAAAGGAACGGGCATCATAAAATCTGCGATTTGACGTATAAGATGGTCTATCATAGGTGTAAGTTGATAATGAGCGAACAATCTCATTACGCCTCAAGGTTACTTACGTCTAACAAGTCGGAATATCAACCTTAAGAAACAGACTAGGTTCTCCAAAAAGTTGAAATGAAATTCAATCAAAAACCCTTTTTTACCGAATTTGAGTGCTGTAAAGATACTATACAATGACTTTCTTCATATCGAATATATTTTATTCAATGCCATCCAATGTTGTAAATTCAATTAAATATCTGTCGACCAATGTAATAATTAATATGTTGAACGCCATCTTTATCGGTACTGATTTATTTACTTTTCTTTCTTGAATTTTACATTCAGTTTTTATTTTGTAGTGAGCTTCTTACACTTTTGGAGTGGCACAATGAGAATAAGACACCTGAGATGCAGGAATCGGCCGTTTACAATGCTTTGCTGCGAGTGGAAAAAGCTGCTAACAACACGTCCACATGGGAACTCTGTGGACAAGATTGTAATGGTCCTTTGATTTCAGTGTCAACATATGAGGTTAGCAGAGAATCACCTTATCAGGAATGCATTATCTATAATAATGGCTTGTACTTGGCACAAAAATATTTCAAGTACTGTTAAAATTCTTACGACTTTATATTGATTTGTAGTAGTTATTTTCGCAGCAGGGTCGGGTTAAGACCTACTGGACTTCTTAAACAAGGGGGTTATATTGAGTTACATTTTTAAAATTGAATGTCTTCTTTCTCTGACTTTCCTTATAAGATACGTTTTTATTCATTTTAATTGTCTATGTAAGTAGTTTTTATACAGCAAATTCGTATAAAATGACAAAACATTTATTTGCGTCTTTCTTCCCATTCAAGTTGCTTTCAGTATTCCGCTGACAAAAAAAAAAAAGGAAAAAAAAAAAACACCTAAATATTTAAATTTGAAAGCAATTTCAAATAAAATAGTAAAAAAAGCATCCTCTTGAAAAAAATTAAAATAATGTTTGATTATAAAATCGGACATTTTAAAAATTATTTAAACATTTTTTTTTTAGAATTTTTAAACAGTTTAATGTAAAGCCCACAAAAACAATTAACTAGGAATATTAAAGTAATTTTCTAATATTTAAATAATACTTAATTTTCATTTGAATCTATATTTTCGAATGCAAATTCCATGTATATTAAATAAACTATAAAATTAATATACTGAGAAAATATTGCAGAAGAAGTATATTAAAATTTTACACCCCTTACCAATGTTGCGCAAACCTCTGGCAGTTGTTAATTTAATCCTGATCTCAAATTAATATGAACAATAATTAAATTAGATGAAATATATACGGCAATGGATAGGCGAAGTAGAATTTTACAATATAAGTGAAAAGATAAAGGATATGTTTTAATATAAAAATTAGCCTATATTTGTAGATTAATAGCTTTATTCTATTAATTTACTAAAAATAATTTCGAATTTTTTTGTAAGGAAATTCTAAAATGTGTTTATTTTTTAGTAAAAGTTATAGAATGTAGCCGATTTATTTCTCTAATTTAATATTTGTGTTTATCTAATTTAAGTCATAAGACTTAAATTAGACTTCTATGATTAGACATTAGACTTTTGTATTTAAGTCAGAATTGTATGTAACATTATAATTCTATTAAATCAGTTCTTCTGTAAAAGAAAAGTTCAAACTTTCTTTCATATTGGACGCAGAATGAATGCTTATTTTTTAGCTATTTTTTATTTTATTGGTTCCTTATCAATTACAAATTATCTTTTGATACTGTCATCATGCTATGTAAAGCACGATTAAAATTATGTAAAGAATTAAGCTAAAATCTTTAAAGCCATTTAGCGTTAAAGTTTGAGGAATTTTATCGATAATTTTACTCGTGATGTCGTCAAGATAGCATGATTATCTTACTTTTCGTGGAAAACTGAAAGGAAACGAGGAAAATCCAGGGCAATGCAGGACCTTGAAAGGTTGACGCCGATCGAAAGGCATCTGTTATCTATATTTATACTTATAATAAAGCTCAATTTGTGTGTGTGTGTGTTGGCGCTCTACAGGTCAGACCCTTCAACCTACAGCTACCAAATTTGGCACGTGTATACCTTGGAGGCCGGGAATGTGCACCGGGGGGTTATTTTTTCAAATTTTTAATTAAAATTTTATTTATTTAAAAATTAAGCGAAATGTTGGCGAGTTTCTGCTATAACTTCTGAAAATATTACCGCACAAAAAAATATTTTTACATGAAGTTAAAGATCAAAAATTTATCTTTTAAATGATACCAATGTTTTAATCTTAGAATTAAATTTCTATTTTTAATGAATTTTTAAATATATATTTTAACTATATTTTTCAACAATTGTTTTTGTACAAAATAAAAATAAAATTTTAGCTGCACGAGCACGTTTCGCATTCATGGGGAAAAATTAGCTTTTTTCAAAGTGTTGCCATCACATTGATTCAATCTCCAATTAAAAATAAATTAAATCTTTTTGGAAATGAAAACTGCAAAAATATAATTTTAGGCACGTGTCTGTAGGAAATGAAACAAATATGAAAGATTTTTTCTAAAAAATAAATTCAAGAAAAATTATTTTATGATCTTTTAATCTCTCTATATTATATATTATTAATCCAATTAATCAGTTTTATTTTAAGGCACGTTTTGTTTAATATGAACAGGATATCCATTCAAATCAGGGCCACGCAGCTAATTTGTAAACCTTTAGTTAGACACAGATCTGCTAAAATGGTCTAAATTTAAAATGATTATATTTTATGTAACTTGATTCAATAAATGCTCTAATAAATAACGAATTTTTGATTTTACATAAAGCCTCTGCTGTGGAAATCACGATTAACAAAATGTTCTTGGAAACACTAATATTTTAAATAAAGAGTTAATTTCCAATGAACTATATCAATCACTTAAACTAACTGATTTATGAAAATTTGAATATCACTATTCAATAAAAAAAAAGAATAATTTAAAGGATAAAGGAAAATACGCCAATCAACGCGCAGGTTTCTCAAGATTAATTGGCCTAAGTTTTCTAATTTTTAAATTTTTTCTAAATTTTTAACATTCAAAACTTCATAAATAAGTCTTAGTTGATCGTGGAAAACAGAAACATTCATTCATTTAAAATTTGGTGTCTCCAGAATATTTTTAAGAATATGATACCTTACTGTATTAAATTTAGACTTCATAATTTTTGAAATATATTTATAGGCCGAACAAAATATTATTATTGATTTCATTTCAATCCTTTTGAAAGCAAAACTAAAAACTGAATTTTATGCTGAATCTGAGAAATTTTTGTTGAATTATTGTTTGAGATATTACATAAATTATGAAAAATATTTTGCAGTTCACATAAGACTTAAATACCGAGCGATTCTGTTTGCAATACTCATATCCAATAATAATAATAATAAATAAATAACAATAAAGATGATAAATAAAATAAGACGCTTGGTTTTATTAAAAAATATCTTTATATTAATTGCAATTTCATCATTTCCACTTTAAATTAAAGTTGAAGTTTTACCAGAAATGACAACAAATTAGCAAAATATATATAGTAAATTGAACGAAACGATCTAAACAACAGTATAAGTTTGGTATGACTATCAAAATTTGAAGATTTAAAATGTTTGGTCTGAGAATCTATTAAGAAACCTATTACTTAAAATATTTAATTGAAAATTGTAGCGAGTGGTAATACTGGCGAACCGGCTGGTCGCCAAAGGCGGTTAGTCATAAATAAAACTGAATCGATTCTTTTAGAATCATCGTGATAAAGTAAGTAATAAAATGTTCTTCCTCACCTGTATATTAACCCTCTAATCGAACCATATTTTCGAATACGTAATTTACATGCACTTCAGAGGTCGTATTGATCAGGTTTCGACCTAAAGGTTAAGAAATGGAAAATGTAAATATAAAAAGTTGAATAAAATAATTATGTACATTTTTAGTTATTAGTTAGGCAATCAAATTGTTTACCTATTTACTGACTTTTTAGGCTGTTAACCACTTAATTGTTTTCTTTTCTTTTCTTTACTAGCTAATAAGATGACACCTTCTATTTTGGGAATATTTTCTTATTTTGATTCAAATGGAAATCCATTGAATACTTCACTTATCTATGTATTCGAAGTAATTTCAATATTGAATTATAATCGCTATGAGTGGTTTATTTATTTTTTTTTTTTTGCTTACAACTACCAAAATTCGATAAATCGATTCACAAATTCGGGCAAAACAGTTAAGCGGTTAAACAATTAATATGAAACGCACTTTTAAAAATTTTACTTTATTTGATACAACTGAAAGGCATGAATTTGATTGTTGTTCCGGGTACAAAATAAAAAATTACCTATTCCAAAAAGTTAAAGCGGAAGTGAAAATCCTATTGCGAGGTTAATACCCAAAGAAAGCTTTCTTTTTCTATTTATTTAAACATTAACAAAAACATGCGATTGGATGTTTTGATGAACGAGTTTGAGTTTAAACACAGCATCAAAAATTTTGTTACAGATTCTGTACTAAATTAAATTAAAAAAAAATTAAAATAAAGAAAAAGAAATGCACAGAAATGGAATTAATATAATTAAAAAGTTGACTTTTTTCAAAAATTAACTTGAAACTCAAAATATTTTTTGCTGATTTTTAATAGTTTTGGTATATATGAAATGTATGGAATATTCCATATTCATAGCTATTATCTATTTGTAGATGGTTAAGTCTATTTTCGCGCATGATTAAATTTTGTTTCACATTTATCTCTTGATTCCTTTTATATCTTGGATTCTGACTTAAATTTTTGTGGACATGGCGAGCCTTCTCTATAGAATTTCTTGCAACATTTTGCAGTTCTATTAATTAAAGAAACTTTTGAATGAAGTGGAATTGAAAAAACGTTCAATAAAATAGTCTGGAATATTCATATAACGATTTGTTTACATTTGATAATTGCCATTCGGGAATAAGTAATAGGAGGGATTTCTGTGCCAAGTATAAACATTTATTCATATGAAAGTTAAAATTCCTATAATTAAGAATAAATGTTTAAACAATTATTGAAATCAATGATGTTTATACAAAAATTCCTTAAAATTATCCTTATTTAAAGCCAATAATAGAATATGACCGATTTCTTCAAAAGCACTTAATAAATATATATGAAACGCTTATTTTTCAAAATGTCAGGAGCATTTTTTTATTTCAATCGTTTATTTATTTGAATTTCAAATATTATATACAATTTTATACTACTGTAAATAATTACTGTGTATATTTTAAATGCGTTCTCTGACTATTCTTTCGAAATAGTTCAGAAGTTAACATTGATTTAATTTTGCAATTTTGCATACCAGTAACAATTTTGGATCGTATCATTTAATAAAATAGATAATAGGTCTTGCTCTCGTACCTAATCAAGCAGTTTCACTTAGAGCCTAGACAGCATGTTCACCCTCTCATCAAATATTTACTTAATAACCTCTTTCTCTTCTGGGCTCTGAAAAAGAATCAGAGATTTTACATCCTTGCCCTTATCTATCTCTCAGTATGTCTAAATCTAAATCTTTGACGATAAACAAGAACTCAGATTGCTCAAATTTTCAGTGCTAGAGTGATTCATTGTTAATTACCTAATCTATTTTACTTTCAGCGTCATAAATCAAGCAAAAGTATTTTCCTAATAATAATTTTTAGGGGATTAACTGCATTATAATGTTTTCCAAGTGTTGCGAAGCAACAATTTCAAATCGTCCGACCGAACACGCCATGATCATGCTTTTAGATAAACGAACGTAACAAATGCTCAAAGAGCGCTTCTTTCTTTTTTCTGTTCAATAAAGAATAATCACCGTCTGTTGGATAGTCTCCCGCTTTTTTTCGAGGTATGAACTGGTAGCGAAGACCTTGGAATTGTTACTGAATTACCTGGAAGTACGTCACATTCCCAGTTTGAAAAAAAAAAGTCTCCCTCGAAGTCTCCATTTTCGGCCATGAATTTCAAGATGCGGGGAAATTTTCATGAAAGCTGTAAAACAGAAACTTTTTCTATGACGCATAAAAACAAACTTGGATGAAATAAAGTGGCGTTATTTTCTTACTCTGAAAAACATGCGTTTCGCCAGGGAAATTCCATCCTGAAGAAATCGTAATAAGTTTGATGGATTTCCTCGAAGTTTTCGTGCACAGTCTTAAAATATTTAATATTGTATCTATATGCTTGGAAACCTGCTTTGGGATATTGCAGTTTTTATTTTTTGGGGTTATTTGGTATGTAAAGCATATATATTTTTATTTCAGTCTTTTTTTTTCAGTGCAAGTGTTTTGTTTTAATTTTAAGGCTCCCCCGTCCTTAATAATTTTTATCACCAGATCTTAAATGATACTTTAGGGGCATTTCTTAATTTTTGTTTTTCATATTTATTTATTACTGATATAATATGTAAGTTAACTTTGATTTGTTTTTCCATTTTAGAGTTGTGTAATTTAATTATTTAAGTTTTGATCGACCACGTTAAATGCCAAAAGATTGCATGTTTATGGCTTACGAGCTACTCTAAAGCCTATGTACAGTTCGTTTCAGTATCCTGAGACGATCCCTCTTCAACGACTCTATCTCACACAGGGATGAGACGCGAAAGGATGAACGCATTTTCCGGTTTTCTTAGTCATTCTTTGACCTTGATTTTCGCCCTATTATGTACTTTTTCGTTCAATTTTTTTTAACGTGTATGCAAGTATCTTATTGTTTCTGATCATATTATATCATATATTGTTTCTGATCGTATTTTAATTCAGTCGACGAATAATCCGAGTTTATTGTTTCACAACGGATTTTAAAACCTTCCACGCTTTTGTGCATGCGTTAGGATGCGTTTAATTCGTCAGGAGTGAGATGAAAGGGGGGTGTGTGCTTACATTTAACAATATAATAAATTCGGATTACTCTCTGACTGAATTAAAATAATACAGTCAGAAACGACAAGATATTCATATACACATGAAAAAAAAAATTGAACAAAAACGTAAATAATACGGTGAAAATAAATGTCAAAAAATGAAGAATTCCGGAAATGCGCTCATCCTTCCGCGTCTCTCCCTCATAATGAGATAGAATCATCGAAAAGTGGTCGTCTCAGAATTCTGAAACGAACAGTACTTTATTTTTAAATGATAACGTCCCCTTCTTTCATCTTTCCACTCACCCCTATTCGGAAGAATTAAATCCATCCTAACGTATGAACAAAAGCGCGGAGGGTTTTAAAATCCGTTGGCAAACAATAACTATGCTTGAAGCTTTGAAACTAGGTTGAAAGGCTTAGTTTGATTTATGATATGTTAATAGCCTTATGATATAAAGAACATTTTTTGAAAATTTCAAGCTATAGAAAAAATTTAAATGAAGCAACTTTTGTGTTACTGTAAAATTTGTGTAAAACAAGTTGTCTTCTTATTCCTTCTCATGCACTTTTGATAAATATTTGGCAACTTTTACCCTTTGCACTCGGATGGTGCCTCTCACACCATTCAAGATGGTAGGTACATCATTTTGATGTTTTATTTATTTATTTTTAATTTTTATTGTTAAAAATATCTACAGAGTTGTAAGAAGATGTAGATTACTTTTTTGAGGAAATTCAATTTAAAGCAAATATACATTTTTATTTTTCAGAGTACTAAACAAGTTTGGTATTAGGGAGAATAACTATGCATCAAATTACTTTTCCGAGTGCAAAGGGTTAATAGCCTCTTCATTATAACAGGAATTTGATAACGCAAATTAATATGCCATAACTTCAGTGTTAAAGTAGAGTTAACAGTTTTAAAAGCATGATTTTATCGAAAAATATGTGATTCTAGTTTTTGTTATAATTTTTATATTTATTTTCTGAAGTACATCTGAAATAAAAATATTGATGTTTGAATAATGTTTATTTTTATTCCAGATGAATATGTTGGAGCAAACAGTTTCTATGTACCTAGTAGATGTTCTTAGCAAAGACAGATCTAAAATATTATTTTTTCCACTGACTGAAGTTTTTCAATCTGATATCTTGCTCAAATGGAGGTAAGTAATCATCTTTTAGCAACAAAACTTATGTGCAAAAACAAACAAAAAAAGTCTGCAAACTATTGTTTAAATCATTGATTGTATCGATTTAATGAATAATACTTTTTAAATACATTTTTACATTATTTTTATTCTTTAATAGTAACATTAGTTATAACATTTATTTATTTGTTTATTTATATATTAAAATTTAATTTGAGTGTTTTTTCCTAATAATTTACTGCTACTTTAAAAAAATTAACTAAAATTTAGGAATTTAATTAAACATCCCAGCCTTAATTGACAGTTTATTTTTTAATGTAAAATCGTGGATTATTTTAAATGGCTGTTTACATGATAATTTCAACAGTAGATGAACTTGGATTACTTGTTATTTATTCCTAATTAATTACTATTTTTTAAATTTTTCGTATTGTAATTATTAATCTTACTCTTATATGCAATAACTGTTAGATTGTAACTTAATGTCTGCTGCTATATTGTTATTTTTGTCGAATAACGCAGACAAGATCTTTACGTTGCTGGATGCAAGAGGATTAAGAGGTCTTGGAAAATATTATTGATAACTTAATTCATTTACTACTTTAAATCTTACATGATAAATTTCAGCTGAAGGAAAACTATGAAAGAGCAATTGAAAATAGTTGTTGTGGAAAATGATTGCAAATTTAAGAATTATTGTTCAGTATAAATGAAATTTCATTTCAATATGTTAGTTGGATGAAATGATAAATTTATCGATATTTTAATTTAGATACAGATAATATGGGAATAAGCGTACTGGAATAAACTGACATTTTTATGGATTTCAGATTCTGTATTTCAGCCTATAACTAAAGTGTGTAGTTTGCTGTGCAAAATTGAGCTAAATGTGTTATTTATAAAACAAATTAATTAAATTCAACAGAAAAAAAAATCCTGTACGACCTCCTGTATTCCGTCAAATCGAGTATGTGTGCGAAATGCATTTCAGAGATAATTTCTTATTGCATAACGAAGATGCAGTGACTTGGTGTTAAGGTTTCTGGGTTTGAAACTCGAATTCACTAAAAATCTGGAATCACGATGGCCTGGTAGTATGGTCTCGTCTACGTGACTGGAGGGCTCCAGGTTCGAGATCCGATTCAACAGACAAACCGTCGTATAATCGGGTCTGGTGCACGTTAAATCCGTCGGGGCCAAATGTCCACTCGCTGGTGCGATGCGGGAGAGGTGCCAGCTCGGATGTCGTCCACGTCATCTGATCGTGGTTCAGAATTACGAGGTTTGTCCCGAAAATAGCCCTAGTGTTATTTTAAAATGGGAAGTTAATATAGCTAAATTAAACTATCAATAATCTGTCTTTAATATGGGTTTGGTGCATGTTAAATCTGACGTCGATTGTTAAACACCTCTCGTTGGTGCGGTGCTGCAGTTTGTAGAGAAGATATTAACTTGCGTATTCTGCTTTTCATTTGATTTTGGTTCAAAAGTATGAATTCTATCACAAAATAGCTTTCTTGTTCGTTTTAAACGAATAATAATATAATTGAACTGAATTGAACTTGGTTGTGAAATTACTCCCATTAAGAATTTGAAGAACGTATGTTATTGATCCTTAAATAGTTTTAAGGTAGCATGATTTTAATGCTTATTTGCTTTAAAAAATAACGAGAAAGCACAATTTTTATTCCAGAATCTTCGAAAAAATTGCCAGTATTAAAATCACTCCCTATCAAACCATTTATAAGCACAAATTGACCGAATACATGAGAATGCGAATTCAGGTAAATATATAACATTCAGCTTACATTCTATCTAATTCCCCAAACAATTTTTTTAAATGTATTTTTAAGCATATTTTATGATTTTCATGTAGGATGAAATTGGTGATTGGTTGGAAACCGAATTTTCCAAGCTTAAACTGTCTGGTAAAACTACAGTTTTAAAAGACGCTGAAATCCTGACAAAGATTTTAAAAGATCTGAAATCTCACATAGACGCCGCTGCTGAAGTCGTCAGTATTGAGAGTTCGCTTTTTAAAGAAACTTCTTGCTGTTACTTTGACTGCTTGTCAAAAGTTCTGGATGAAAAAGTGAGTATTTTCTTTTTCTTAAGGAATGCCTTGTCATTCTTCCTTAAATGTTGAACTGACATTGACTGTTGTTTCTGAAATTGGAAAGAAAAAAAATTTATAATATTTTCTTTAGATCATAGAAATAGCGTGATTTAAAAAGCAGGTACTAGTAGTTGATTAGTAATTAAAAAAATATTTTATGCAATTGTGGTTTTATATTAATTTTGCATTTTAAAATATAACGAATTTCATCACTGATCGTTTTTTTACCGGGCAAAGCAATTTAATCGTAATTTTCTTTTTAATAAAAGTATTGAAATTATCAAACATATATAATGGTTTTCTCCATATAAAGTATTAAGCAATTTATAGAAATGCGCTTTAAGTAAATATGTATGCTTCCTTCTATAAAGTATTATAATCGTCAAAAAAATTAAAAAGGAATAAGAATAAACGGATATGATATATTTATCAACAGAATAAGAACTAATTTAAGGGGGCAGTAAAAAAAACTTCAAAAACGTGTAATTGAATATTAAAAAGCGTACCATTTTTGGGCATTTATATATAATTTATATATATGGAAATCCTTTATATGTTTTGTTTAAAAGTTTAATGATCATAAATTTTGAGGAATTTCTTCGTTTTTGAACTTTTGAGTCAGAAACGCTATTTTCTGAATCATGTCTTATCGGGACATAATCAGAAACGGAGCAAACTAGGTGGGAAAAATTTAATATTTTGTTTTTTCACCAAGACTGTTATGTTCAGATTTCAATTTCCTTTTTAATATTGAGCGAAATTGTCAAGAAGTCTGTCTGGCCGTGAGCACGTGAACGCTATACTGCAATTGTAGATGAAGTTTGGCATATGGTTCTGTGATTAAAATTCAGATCTGCATCATATTTTGAATCATCCATTTTCATCATTCTATTAAAAGGTCGACTTATATGAATGATTGATTCATAGGTTTGTGAACGAAATAACTCATAAATACAAAAACTGGATGGTTGAATTTTAGTAAATGATCGTTACATGAAAATTTTAAATTCAATCTAATTTCATATTAATGCTTCAGAATATTTTGTCTCTTTATGTGGCATTGTGTAGACGAACACAATAACTCAAAATCACAAAAAGCAAAGGAAGAGATTTTTGTATATGGTTTTGATATTAAATTATAACATTTTGCCAAAATTTATACTCATTTAATCAAACGGGATATATTCATTATGCAAACTAGATTCTCTTTACTCTATTCTGAATGTGGTCTGAGTAGACTACAGTTGAGAGGAAAGCACTGTCGCAGTTTAAAGCTATAATATAATAAGATTTAGAATCGCCTTCATTTACCTTTAATACTATATATTAATAAGAATTTGATCCCCCACCAGCTCAGCTAGTTCCATTAAAAGGAAAATGGATGTCATGCTGAATGGTTGCTGAGTCAATAACTCTTGGCCTTGACGACAAACTTGGCTATTTTAGCGACACAATCTGAAGATTCCAGAAACAACAAGAATTTCGTCCACAAAACATTAGAAAGCGAATTGTAATGATCCTTATAGAGGTTTCTATGCCCTGTGCCAGGAACTTTAAAAAAAAAATTGAGAAACGAAACATAGAATCAGTCGAATGCTGAGTGAGTAGCGAGTCGACCGTTGAGTTCAATTCAAGCTACTAGTCGATTGAGAATAACAAACAATTTAAGAGATATGAGTATGTGAACTAATTGTATCTTTTATAAGTTCTCTCTGACTGCTTTGCGCTGTTATGATTGTTTATTACCTAGTTGCTGCTTAAAAAAAAATGGACTTTGAATTTTCGTCGGTAATTAGATAATATAGTGATTTGCTACTGAAGTTCTTTGAAATAGAACTTGTATCAGTCTTTAATCCAAGGGGAAGATTATTCTGGCTCAGTATTTGTTTTATCTATAGTGAAAAGATATGAAACCAATACATATTATTCCCAAATTTTATAATTTTTTTGTTTCAGTTGCATCCAGTTTGTCTTCAAGTAATGAAATCAATGGATGTGTATCAAGAGTACCACAAAACGTTCCACGTGAACCTGAGAGACAGCTGCGCTCTTTCGCATGCCTTATATTTGCAAGTCAAAAATTTGGTGCATGATTTGAGACTCAAGAAGAAATTGTAAGTATCTTTATACGTATATAACATTGATAAAACTGCTGATTTAAATAATTTAAACATCTGAAATAGATACTGATTTTCCTGTAATACTTTTTAAGTAGATCAATCTATTCATCGATAAGATGTAGCTTATCGTTGAAGTTGCTTAATCGTTAGCTTTTTATCGTTAAGAATATTTTGTTTATTTAGCCGACTTGATAAAATCTAGGCTGCGAGACTGGAGCATTCAGAGCTGAAGACCGATTTTATTGAAAATTCTCTTTGTATGTTGAAATTAAATATCGAGGAGCAAATATCTTTTCATTGATAGGATTCAAAATGCTGCATCAAGTATATTCTTCGTTTTCTGATCACGATTTAAAATTATTAGTTTCTTCATAATATAGTTGTCGCATTACTTCAAAAAGCGGATTTTAATATAACTAATTCGCCACTTATATATGAAAATTTCTGAATAATAAAATTTGCCCATAAGTCAAATGAGTGGTTCGTTGTTTTAAAAGGCGCATATTTTATCCTCTTTCGATAAGCTATCCAATTTAGATTCACATTTCAATGCATTTTTTAAAAACAATTAAAGCGCTAATGATTTATTTTAGATTTATTTATTTATTTTATTTTTAAGTTTATTTTTTATTTCACTTTGTAAAAATATTATTTATTTTTACTTATTTTAATATTATCAAGGGCTTACAATGTTCATATTTGTACAAATGTTCAATGAAGCAAAAGTTCGGCGTTAAAAATGCTGAAGTAATAAGTGAATGCAATGAAACTTGTAGAAATATGACAAATTTATGCTTGATAAACTTTAATATTATTTTAATATTCTATAATATATATAATTCATACTTCTTACGAATTTATTAATTTAGCAAATTAGGAAATAGTTTTTTAATCAACTTGCCTGCAGCCCTTTTTGACTTAACAGTTCTAGAGAGTTGCCTTGTCAGATATCCGGTAGCGATCAAGTCCTCTGATCACAGTAACATAACATCTATGCGGCGACAATTTGAGGATGTAGGCTATAATTCTGAACCATGATCAGACAACAAAGATGACTCTTGAATAAAATCTTAAGTTTCAGATTATCATACACTGAAAATGAGATGTCGTATGATCCATGATGATTGAATTAACCCTTTAAAGGGCTATTTTTTTCTAATCATTATATATTAAAATATTTTTAGGATTGTGATTGGCTTAAGAAAAGTGACTAATTTAGCTTATTAGATAAATTTCTCTTGATTCATTAATTAATTTGGTTAATTAATAATTAATTGACAAATCAAGATACACCATTTTGTGTGACATAAGGAAATGAAACATCTAAGTTTCCGTCTGATTGAAAAATGTGTCAGAACTTACGCAAAACTACATAATTCCATACAAAGATTGATGAATTTGGTGGGAAGCATACTTCCCATGGCCCTAGGAAGGGTTAATGTACTGTAAAATCGGCATATTCCGTAGATATTTAAATGAATTTCTATATTCAACTGCCATTCTAATTGTCCAGTCCGGAAATCAGTAATTTATCGCCAAAACAAGAGGTAAAAGTTTATTTTAGTAAAATAAATTTATCATTTAAATACAAAATATAGAGTATGTTACTAATTCGCTTTTAAATAATTCCGGCTGAATTTATAAGAAAAATATAAAATTATGGATGGCATCATTATTCTAACTTTACGAGGGTTTCTAAGAAACATTGTTATAGTCAATGACCGAATTACTTAATGTGCAAAAGAACGGAATCTAAAGATATTTTGGATGAACATTTTCTATACTGCAAGATAATTGATTTCTGGATGGTACGAATGATAAAATAAAACAAAAAAATGTTATCGATCAAAACATTTGCATGATTCCAAACAAATTATGTTTACTCTTTATTATAATAGTTGAACTTTTTCATTTCTTTGACCCCCCCAATAAAAAACAACCTTCTATCATTTTACTTATTTCGATAGAAGATCAGAAAAACCTGAAATTATAATCAATATTGCTTTTTTACACTTGACGACATTATCGCGTGAATTTTGTTCCATGCTAAATCGCTTTTAAATGAAAAATAAATTAAGAGGTTTGTGCAGTTTCAAAGCATTAGGACTGAGAATTATTGTTAATTTATGTCTTTGAAATCTAAGTATGAATGTTATGAGAATTTATTGTTCTTATTTTTTCAATAATAGACCTCAAAGCTGGAAATTGGAAGATTATAACAGCATGTTCGTGAAATTCTTTATGAATCTTCTTCAAGTTTTTAAATTGGAATGCCACAGCCGAATTAAAAGAGCTGTTGAAGCTGAAATGAAAGTAATAAATTATTTTATCCTTACGCTTATATTATTACATCAATTTAAGCTGATTTTTGTACGTTGGCAAGAAATTACATAAAAAAACCGCATATTAAATTTTTGAGAAATTAATTAGACCATAAAAAATTGCACATAAACATATTTGAAAAAATTCAGTTTTAAATATTTATAATTATATGTATATTTTTTATCCTCTATTTTACAAAAATGACAGCAGTGTAGCAAAAGATGTATATATGCCCCATTGGGTCATTTTCATTTCATTTTCAGGAGCGCCTGGTGGACAAACATTAGTGCACTTAAGTCATTTTTAAAATGAAGTATTCTCAGGGAAAAGTAATTCTACGTTGCTAGCGCTATTTACACTTGACAAACTTGTATTACTGATGGGGGAGGGAATCTTATTATGTCTTGAGCACCATTTACCCTCACTACTCTATTGAAGAGCAAAAATATTAATTTGTATATTTAATCAATTATTCCGATAGGTTATATATAACCTTTTATTTCCCAATGCTACTCAAAAGAACCGTTTAAATTATGCTGATATCTTTATAATATGACTATTTTTTTAAGCGGAAAACAAAGGAATATAAAGACTGTTGCTCCGACAGCAAGCAGTAGATATTACCTAAAGGCAGAAATTAAAAATAGTTATTAATTAAATCAATGTAGCTGGGTGTATGTGTTTAAGCCAAGGAACGATGCTTTCTTGTCTTTTTCTTATTTATTTTCACACACACATATAATTACACACATGGACGATGATCACACATATATAAGGTAACACATAATACTATATACACTTAAAGTAGAAAATGCCGCTAACAAAGAGCGAACGAATGATTCTTTTTGCCACTAACAAAAGAGCGAGCGGTGCCTGCTTGCACCAGTTTCACACCAACTCTCAGGGAGAAGTGTTTACAAAAAAAGCTTAAGTGTGCATCCCCCACATTCTAAACATACATATGGTTTAGCGCATACTGCGCCATCTATGTTCAGTATTAATATTTACTGTATGAATAAATATACAAAGAATAAAAAATACTAATAAAATAATTAAATAAAAATAAAATATAATAAAACTACATAAACAATCAATAAGTTATTTTAATTAATTTTTAAAGTTTATTTTATGGGCTTTCTTTTCACTAAACTTAATTAAATGCACTAAAATGGAATGAGCAATTGACGATAAAACAATTCAATAAATAAGGATTAAAATATTTAATGAATTTTCTGATTTCAAAATTTTTTAAATTTAATGAATATATTAATAATTTATTTTAGATTGATTTTTACAACTTTGTGAAAATATATGTAATTATTAATGAGTCTAAGACATCCACATTCGAACACGATATCGTATAAGCTCAGAATTTATAAATACAGTTATAACAAAGATAATGTAAGGAAATTGATATGGACCTGATTAATTGCTTTTTACTAAGTAATAATATTATACTAATATTTTATATTACGCCAACCTTTACTTTTTACAAAATTAATTGACAACTAAGCTAATAACATTTTTTAGTTTACCTACCTGCGACTTCCTTTTCAACTTAACGGACCTAGGCAGCTGCCTATTGGAAAATCTGCCATTGAATATGTTAGAAAGAAGTAAAAGAATTAATTTAGTTGAAATGATAATGTTAAGTAAAAATATTTTTTGTATGTAAATTCACTCAAATATTTACGAAGTTCAGAAGCTTTATAAAGATTTAATGTAGTTAATATTTTTTGCATATTGTTAATAAGTGGCAATATTTTATTTTTATAGGATTCGGTTCACACCGAAGAAAAGATACTCAGCTCTTCAGTAATTGTTCTCAACTGTTTCTGCACGGTAAGATTGCACTCATACAAATTTGTATAGTTGCATTTCTGATTCAGTCCCATGCCATTGGAACATAAGCAGGAATTTAGTTGGATATGTAAATAATTTTTAACTGATCTAATTTTAAAACGTTTTTATTTAGATTAAAAAAATATAATGAATCAAAATAATTATGCCTTTAAAATTATTTTATAATTAATGAAAATAAAAAAATGCTTTTTTTTAAATGTTTCGCAAAATATTTAAATATAATTTGATGCAATTATGAGCTGCAATCAAATTTCCTTTTTTTGGGATTAAGGCTTCATTTCGCCTATCTAATTATGCGAAATTTGCTGTGAAAAATCTCTAATTGCAAAATAAACATCTTAATAATGCAGTAATCTTCAGAAAATGCACTATTACAAGGCTTTGTAATGCTTTGCAAAAACAATTAAATTTCAAAATATGTGTTTGGAATATTTTTCTTCTGTCCCAAATTAACTTCAGATGCAGCATTATTATTGTGCAAATTGTTAAAATTTTGTTTTCGAAAATTTTTATTTTAATGTCATCATAATTCATATAATTGTTTCAAAAAATGGAAAAGAAAAGAAATACAAGTGTTGATGAAAATATAGAGTAATCTGATGTGGAGTTCCATTTGACATCGTAAAATTAAATTTCCATTTTTATGAAAATTTTATAATTTTAGATTACAAGTGTAAATTTTACCTTAATTTCAGTTTCAACTATGAAACAACTATCAACAATTGGAGATCAATCAATAATGATAAGTGATATAATTGTTCGAAAATATCAACATTTTTTGAAATTGGGAGTAATTTGTTAAGGAAATCTGAGTTTCGAAATCATTTTAATCAAAACTTTTAATTTTCTTTCCCGCATGTTGTTTCAATCTATTTTTCCTCAGATATAACAATGAGAAAAATTTTATATTTTATGCTATTTTCTAGTAGGTAATAGACGAATGGAAGCACATGGAAATTGAAGACGCAGATCTTCAAGTCGCCTTCCTCATTAAGATTGCTGATGTAAGATAATTTATTGTTAAGAAACCATTGTTGACATTTATGAGCTTAGAATTAGAAAATACATATTTTATTTTTATTTGGTAACTTATTAAAGTTTTTGAAGAGTTGCCTTTTTTATTAATTTACATGAAATAGTAATAATTATTTACATGAAATAATAATGAATTAACGTTGGTTTACATGAAATAATTTCAAGACTGAATTTACAGCAAGTTAATTTGAAACATGGCAAAACTTCAGTTTAATGTTTTAAACAAGCATTTTATATATATATTATATAGGAAGTGGATGCACTATCAGTACCATTGCGCATGTTAAGATCACGTAATATTTATTTATATTTTTCGTATAATTAATT
>JAPMOR010079402.1:435648-468426 GCA_026543865.1 Argiope aurantia | reverse complement strand
AAAGTTAATATCCTGTTTTTATATTCTAGTAATTTCTATTTGTTACAGCGCATCTCTTAGGACACAGCTTAGCGTTATAGCTTTGTGTAAGGTAACATACAATTCGATGGTGAATGATATGTGCCGTTACATTTACTGTAAAATTGTGGCAAGAAAATGATATCGAATACAAAAATTCAGTTTAAAGTTTTAAACATGCTTCTTATATATATTATATACGAAGTAAATAAATTATCAGAAATTAAGACGCTGCATTTTTTTAATATCATTGCGCATCTTTTAGGACACAGCTTAGAGTTACAGCTTTGTGGAAGACGACATGAGGTAAATGACGATGGTAAATGACATGCGCTGTTACATTTGCCATACAACTGGTAAAAATTTCTTTTATCGAAAACAACTAGATATTATATCGAAGAATATCAGGATATAATATGACATCCATCCGATAAATAAACTATTAACAATACTTTCATTCATGATAATGCTAAAGAAAAAAAACACCCAATTCATTCCGCATTTACATACAAATCAGAACGTGTAAGTCAAATAACGAATAAATACAATTTATCAAATGATGATTAGAGAGCGGAAATAGTTATTTTTTTTATTCCATCGTTAATTATCAAGTATCTTGTGACAGAGACTTTCATTCATTCATGAAGTTTATGTAGGATTCATTTTACATCTTCCTTTTTATTTTTTATGGAGTTGGACAAACAAGCGTTTTTTTTGCAGCCATCTTTTCGATTGCTAAAAATGTGTCATTGCCAATTTTTTTTATGGAACCTGTTTAAAAACCAATTAATCGCTATGACAGCGATACTTTTTACATTGCCATTCAGATGAAAAAGTTTATTTTTCAGAGTAATTAGATAATTTGACTCTTCATAAACTATAATATTTTTTAATGTTTCTCTAAATGAGTAGCTGGGAATAAAGTTTCTTTCTGCATTTAGACTTAACAATAATCAATTAATAAATAATTAATGATAAAATTCATGAAAAAAATCCAAGTTATTTTCTTGTAAATATTCTTATTTTGCGTTAAATAATTTGTTTAAATTACTGTAGTTTGAATAAATTTGAAGCACCTCATGAACACCTCATGAATTTTTGTTTGTTCTATTTATATATATTTTCAAGAATTTCATAATTTGACATTTCCTTTTATCTAAAACATTATGCATTTTTTTTAGATTGTATGTGATGGAGCCAAGATATATGCCGAAGTACTGGACGAAAGACTAACGAATGAAACTCAAAGTAATTTAAAATCTGAAGTTTATAAAAAGGTAACTATATTAAAAATGAAAACATGTACAGAATGTAATGCATTAAAATATTTTAAAGGTCAGTTTTTAAAATAATTTTATGAAGTATAGTGCGTTTACTGCTATTTATTTTGATACAAATGTTTTTAATGAAAACGATTATTTTGCTTTGATTATTATTCCCCTTCCAGAGGAAATGTGCTATATTTTATTTCTTATTTTTTTAAAATTATTTTAGCAACTAAGTTGTGGCAACAATGAAATTTTTTTCACAGATAAAAATCATGCTTTTTTAAAAATTTGTGTTGTTCAATTAATTTATGCTGATGTAAATATGTTAATATCACTAATTGCTGTAATTTTTGAGAGTTTTTGTCTAATTTTTGCATTTTTAGAGAAAAAAATTGATTTGTTTCTGTGATTATTTGACAATTTTAGCGTTTGGTCGCTCAAAAGTGAGTTTTTATTTTGCTAATGACACTAGCAGCTCTTTATATTTTTTTGTTGTATTTGTAAAATATTAAGTGTTTATCGGTAGGAAAGAATTTGGAATCTAATTTTTTATTAAATTTATTATTATTGATATTTGTTTCTACTCACTTATTTTGAACAATTAGCAAAATCGAAAATGTAATTTTTCAACAAAAGGCGTTGTTTTTGGAAATTTATGACTAATTCTTTAAATAAATTTTACATAGTTTATTTTAAATTATAAATCATTAAGCTTCTAAATATTTTTAAAAAAATGTTCTCTATCAAAGTACTAATTATTTTGTGCAGATATATGGAAATTTTAAAAACATTTATTTTTCTTACGCGCATTTATTGCGATTAATTTCTGGCAAGTTCATTATAATGGAATTTTGCAAAAGACTTTCATCCTGTATGCTTTCTTTTCTTTAAAAAGAGCGTACAGTTTTTTTTTCTCAATGAGAATGCATTATTTTGATATTTACAGATTTCAATTAACAGTTAATTTATTAATTAATTTTATTTGAGTAAATCCAACTGATATAGAATTTGAGTTTTTCTACAAGGTTCTGTATATGTGTATATAAGTAGAATAATAAGGTAAACCAGTTGGTCTGTTTCTCAGTTGCAGTTACGAGCCCGATTTTGAAAATTTTTGTTTTTATATAAACTTTAGATATGCCATCATCCTCTTTCATTCTCCATTTTCAAAATAAATCCTAAAAGTTATTTCACTGTATTTTCTCATTATGAAAATCCCTGAGTGCATAAAGAGCGTTTGCTTTTCAAAACCAGTGAATGGATTTCCATAATTTTTATTTCCAATGAAATTTATTACTAGTCATTAATAGTCATAATACTATTTCTCTCTCCCTGAAATATATGTATAAAAAATACAACAATGACAAAGACGTCAATCTCAAGAACTGAACCAGTTTCTCCATTTATCATCACTATTTAATCTTATCATATTGAAATACAACTATCCAGTCAGAATTCTCTATCATTATTGTGCAAGTATAGTTTAAAATAATATTTTCTATTTCATGATAAATTGTGGTTCTTCAGTGTTATATAAACTCTTAATTCTACTTATATACACATATACAGATGATTAAACTAATCTTATTAATTTTAGCCGTCTTCAACGATCATATTGTCATCAACATGACAGCCATTGTCATTTTGATTTGTTTTGATGAAATGCTTCTTTTTTAAAAAAATATGTGCTATTGAAGTGAGAATGCATAATAATGATAAAGCTTTCTGATTAGTGTGTGAAGTGGCGACATGAATTGGCGACGAAAATTGGCCCATTTGTTGAATTGGAAGCTTGTCTTTTATTTTGAGAAATCTCTTGAAAATGGTGAAAAAGAAGGAAGTCAATTTTTGAGAACGTATCTCCGGATAATAAATGTTCATATGAAAAAAAAAATTGGCGAAATTAGTGCTGCGGCTGAGGTTAAGGGATTCTGTCGTGGTTTTTCTTCGTTTATAATTTACATTGAAGTTAATATTCTTAAAATTGAATGAAGGTGGTGAAGCACAGATGTTTTTTGAGAATATATCCAGGTGTCATTCGAGATAAATTGAGTTAATATTGAATTAATAGCTTTCATATAAAATAAAAAAATGGCCAAATTGGTGCTGTGACTGTGAATAAGGAATATTTTTTTTTGGTTTTTGCCAATATTATATACAGATGGTGAACATCTGATAGCCGATTATAAGGTTTATAATAATAAAATATAAGCTAATAATAAAAAATAAAAATGTCTTCTTTTTGGAATATTAACAAAAGTTTATATTTGGAGAATATCTTTTATTAACTTAATTGCTTCAGTCATCATTATCAAAGATTTGATTTTTAGAATTTTAATAAAAATTAAATGAAATACTCTTTGGTGTCTTGTTTGTGGACTATCCTTTTCTTTTAAAGGCTTGTATTCTGGCCAACAGCGTGGAACACGTCAGAGCATATTTAGAAGACCTCTCTCACCAAATGCAATGGAAGGAATCTCTTCACAAATTGAACGAAGAGTCTCCAGATTCCAGTTTTAATGACCAAGTCTTGAGGATTTTGAATCTCATCCACCAATCAATGGATTCGCATTTAAAGAGCATAACAGCCAAGTGCTTAAACATGGCGGCCTGTAATGTCCAATCTCAGTGCGAGAAGCCTTTATCAGTCTGGATTCAAGCTACTAATCTTCAGCAGGTAAAAAAATCGTTTGTTATAGTTAAAAATTCTGTAGAACAAATTAATAAATGTAGATGAGATCTAGAACTGATGGCAATAAATGTCAGCTTATTTTTATAAATTTAAAATTTGTATACCAATGTATTGATGACGAATTTAATTTTTTTGTCCCGTCTTGTCATGCTTTATTTTTACAACTCTATTGCCTCTTCATTTTGAAAATCGTATTTAACTCATTATATTTTAAAATTATTTTCTTACGAACTGTACAATTATCATACCAAAAGAATTTTTTTCTATGCATAATCTGGTAGTACCGTTAAGTTATTAAAATGTACTTTTTCACATGGAATCCCTTTGCAAATAATTTTGCAGCTTCTATTTTACTTTTTAAAAATTTTTTCTGGGATTATTCTGTAAGGAATATAAGAAAAATATCTCCATGCTTTATTGGAAATGCCTAAAGATCTTTGAAAGCGGAGGAAAAGCGCTCTATTGTTGCCAAAATATTTCATTTCGCATACAAATTTCGTATTAATAAATTGTTTATGAGTTAGATATAGTTACATATCTGTAATATCGTTTATCTTCTCAGATAATCTCATTGATTCAGAGAAATTTATTAAAATTTTTAATTGATTCCGGTTTTACTGATAAATTGGGCAGATATTTTGACGAATTTATCAAATTTTGCGATAATAAAGGAAGATTCTAGAAAATGCAAGGATTATAACGATAAATCGAATAGAACTCGAAATCTGACAATTCTTTTAGAAAATTTTATACCATGTTACTGAAATATAAATAAAAGCGAAAGAGAGCTAAAGCGAAGTCAGTTTAATAAATTATCCTATAGAGGGTTCATCGCAGAGTGAACTCTTTAGCTGTATTCTGATCTTTATTGTGCTTTAGTTGCTTTTATTTCGGCATTTGCGTGGTTGTTGTAGATTTCTGCAAACGCTATTTTTGTGTACGCTTTGATTATATGCATTTCGTTTTTTCTAGTGAAATAAAACTTTGTATGTTATCCATTTCCCTGGATTTCTCAGTGTGCACTTACTGGACACATTTCCTGAATAGCATATACACTGGTGTGCAAAACTTAAGCAACAGGTATGTTTTTTGCCATAACTTCACTAGAAATCATCTGAGGGACATGAAATTCAGAAATGAGATACAGCATTTTGTTCTGAAAGAATTTCGAAAGCATAGTTGCGCTAAAATGAATACAATGCATACAGTATGGAATCAAACAAAAAAAGGCTTTATTGAACTCATAGTATCGTTACACATGAGTGTCTGTCCAAGAGGAAGAACAGCAAGCAGATGTTCCTTAGTATGGGATATGCCTTCCCGTTACTGCAATGGTTGCTTCGCACCGTCTCCCCATACTCAGCATTAGATTGTCCAACAGTTCTTGAGGTAAGAGTGCCCATTCCTCAATCAGCATCTGTTTAAGTTGTCGGGTGTTCCCAGGAGGATGTAATCGTGCCGCAAGGCGTCTCCCCAAAGCATCCCACACATGTTCTATCGGATTTAAATCAGGGGAGCACGCCGGCCAATCCATTCGAGTGATATCTTCAATTTCTAGGCGCTCCTCAACAACATGAGTCCTGTGTGGCCGTGCATTGTCATCCATAAAAACGAAGTCTGATCCAATGGCACCTCGAAACAGACGCAGATGGGGAAGGATCACCTCCTGACAATAGCGATCTCCAGTTACAGAACCTCTGTCGACAACGTGGAGCTCAGTCCGCGCGTTCATCATAATGCCTCCCCAGACGACAACTCCAGGACCACCGAAACGGTCTCTTTCCGTGATGTTACTGGGATGAAACCGTGTCTCGACCTCTCTCCAAATCAACTGGCGTTGGGAATCGCTTGTGGCACTAAAACGACTCTCATCTGTTAAGAGGACACGACTCCATTGATGAGATGTCCAGTATTTGTGCTCCCTGCATCCCTGCACCACTCTAAACGGTACCGCCGGTGGGAAACTGTCAAAGGGATGTAGCGTTCAGGACGGCGGGCGAATAGGCCACCTTTGTGAAGGCGTCTGGACACAGTAAAACGCGACACTTGTCGCCCCGTTGCTGCACACAGTTGCTGACCAATGGCGCTTGCTGACTGGTTTCGGGTTCTTTTCGCCTGCAGGACGATATGTCGGTCATCCACTGCAGTTGTTTTCCTGGGGCGGCCACCACCAACCTTTCTCACAGCTGTACCTGTGGTTTGGAAGGCTTCCCAAGCGCGCGAAACGACACTTTTGTTGATTCCGAACTCTTCAGCTACACTGGTCACACTACGCCCCTCCTCCAGCTTTCCGATCATTTTTCCACGTGTGAAATCGTCCAGGTGATTTCTGCTAGCCATATTTCACGAATTAACTCACGTGCACTTGCAGCGAATGTATTTAATTGCGTCTCCGTCCTTCCTTTTGTTGTAGTGTTGAGCTGCGCGCGCCTTCCGCACGTGTTTTGCGTACGCTCACGTCGCCTGTGACGTTTTGTTCCTGATATTTGCATACACATGACCTTTCTCTTGAATTACGTGTTCATTGTACTGATTGCAAGAACTCCTTTTCTGCAATTTCATGGCTATCTGCTTAAAATTTGCATTGTTGCTTAAGTTTTGCACACCAGTGTACTTGCTTGAGTTATCTTAATAAATGTGACAGTTTGCTTTAATATTTATTACATGTGCGCAAAAAATATTGAAATAAGTAGAATGAGGTTTTAGCGTGGGAATTTTTATTTAAATATAAGTGTAATTATAAAAGAAAATGAATATTTTTATCAAAGTACAACAAATTTCAAGGCAAACATTTTTGTCGAATTAATATTATTTTTTTAAGGATATTCTATTGAATAAATCTTTGATGTTTAAAATTTATGCTCCCCCCCCTTTTTAAACATTATATCTAACTAGTAATATATCGCGTAGAAAATATATTTTCCATTTTTTTAATCAGATAATATTATTGTTAGAAATGTTAATGAAATTTTTAAAATTTAGACCAAAGAGCATTTTAAAAACTGTGTTTGACTCGTTTGATGCATTTAATAAGCATGTTATTTCCCTTTCTTCTTTGAGAAATTATATATATAACCTACTATAAATGCACTAAGTATGAAAATATAATTTGCAGCTTTATATCAAATAGGTATTAAATATTGTAATATTATATCGTTACTTTTGTGAATCAAACCCAAAAAGCGAACTTCTTTTTTTTCTTCAAAATATTGTGCTAAGAGTTATCTTTCTCAGCGATTTTTATTTATCTTTAAAGATAATAATCTTGCTTCTTTTTTTCCAGGGCTATGATAGGTTTCTTTGCCATCTTAATGAATATATGGAAACTTCTCATGATGTATTAAAAGAAGACTTGTTCTCCAGGTTTCTATCTCTTTTTTGGTGCTCAGTACTGATGTATATACAAAAAGAATTTCAGGAGGGAGTATGTATTCATATCGTGATGCAATTGTCGTTAGACCTTTTATATTAAAATATTGTACAAATTTGTATATTCTTTTTTTTTATGCTTACAGCAACCACCAGACTATGCAATTACCTTGAAAAATGTAAGTTATTTTCTTGTTATATATAATTATTTACGATGAAATAGGAAATAAATAATGAATTAGGAGTTAGATTTTATTTAAATTTTCAATAAAATATTTAATTTTCATTATATTTTTAAACTAGTCGTTTTTGGCGACCAGCTAGTTCGCCAGGAATATTAGTTAAATATAATTTCAAATATATCAAAGTATTGCTTCCTGTTTAAGATTCCTTTAACGAATTACTCTTAAGCATCTAATCGTCAGAGACTTTAAGCCGTGTTATTTTGATAGCCTTATGTTTGTTCTATTTCCTTGCGTACATAATCCATCCTAATGAAGCTATAGTCACGTGGCCTAATAGTTTTATTAGAAGTTACGTGACTATAATCTCATTGGACTAAAATTAAAACATGGTTGTCCCATTCATCTATTTTCTTGAGGTATTGAAACTTTATTTTCTTATTCCACCGTAAACTGAATAAATATTAAACAATGTAAGGTGAAAAAGGTGAAAAAAAAATAACGCGATTCAATATGTGATGAAATTGTGGATGTGGTTGAAATCTTCATTTCAATAATGAAATCCATTATTGAGAAGTATGAAAAAATTATTTTTCACAAACTGCCGAAACTCAGACGAACAGTATATTGCAATTAAACTGGCATCATTAAAAAGATATATTTTTTAGTTTTTAAAATGGCATAAATACTAGTTTTGTGCGATAAAAATTTCGGGAATTATCGCAGAAAAATGTCAAATTTTTAATTTATAATTAATAAGAATTTTAATTAAAATGTCAAAAATAATTACGAGGAGCACATTCCCACCCTCCAAGAGTAAATCTGTTCCATATTTGGCACTTCTAGGTCAAGTTGGTGATTCTTTAAGAATACACATTTTAAAAGAAAAAAGTCTGATTATCGCATAAAATATTCTATAATTTAGCAAAAATTCTATTATATATAAAATTATTAAAAAATAATTTTCTGAAACTGAGCAATAACTTTTGTTTACTTCGAGTCAACGTCGTTTAATTTTCGCATGCAGTTATTTTAACAAACTACTTACTCTAAAGGGCCCGACCAACGAACTGCCAGATCATGGAATGCCACTGTATTTCTATTCTTTCTTTCAAATTTTTTATTAGCATGCAGGAGGCATCGCTAAAAAGTATTTATTTTTTTTAGAATATCCAAAATCTGATGGATTATTTTTTGCATATAAAAATGGAAGATACAGAATCCAGCAAACCGATTCTTCGCCAAATCATGTCTGTGATAGATCTGAACTCAAAATCTACTGTTGATCTGCAGTTGGACTACTACTCTCAAATAGCTGAGTCATTGGTATGTAAATTGGAGGGAATCGGATACTGTTTTTCAGTTCATTTAAGAAAGATGTTACATTAAATTCATTAAGAATGAGAGTATGCGATTATAAAGTGTAGTCTAATGAAATTAAATTTTATTAATAAATCTGGTTAAATAAAAAAAAATAAAAAAGGAGATTTGGAGCTTTTGTCCGAAATCTCGTTGGATAATAATGGCGTAAACGTATTTGTTTTTCTAAACTTTTGATTATATAATAACAATAATGAGCGTACAAAATTATATTTAATGTCGTCACTACGCGCGTGTGTATAAATTCTGAAATTAAAACAATGAAAAATAATGTTGGATAATATATTTAGAGATTTTTAAAAAAAATATTAAAATTAGAGAAAACTTGTATTTAAATCAAATGAGTATCGCTAAAAAGACTAAAAAGATATATTTTTAAATTTTAAAATAGTGTATTTTTTTGCAATTAACATGTAGCGATTTTATTGAGATAAAATGCTAAAATTTCAATTAATATTTATTAAAATTCAAAAGCATTTTTTAGTGAGTATCTATTGTCTAGTAAACTTCTAAGTAAGAAATTTAAGCTATAGCCTGAATGTTTGTCTTAAAAAGTGTTTTATGCCAATTTTTCAATATATAATTTATATAAAGTATATCAGCCTATGAATGTTATCATAATGAATGTAAAGAACTATAAACCAGATTTCATAAGTACTTTGTACATCATTAATACACAGTTAATAATATTGCCGCATTGAAGAAAGACAGTAGAATCTCCATGGCCGAATGGTCATGACACTGGTTTCATGATCAAGAGACCTGGGTTCGAATCCCGCTAGAGACAATGCGATTAATAGTATATGTAAATACTTAATTCCTTGATTTTATGTTTTCCTTTATTTCATGCTCCAGAAGATACTGGACATTTCTTTAGTTTACCAGACAAGTGTTCTGGACTTTTCTTACTGTCTCCAGAAGAGTATTCTGGAACTTTCTCTGCTTGAATAAAAGCAGAACATTTTTCAGTTACTGTATTCTTCGCCAGTTATGCTCAAAGTTCAGGGCATTAGATGACCCCAGGCTTGTACTTTACCAGGACCTTGGAGATAGCCTTGCTATGCAAAACGGGAGCTCCATAAATTCTTCCATCATCAGTTACTGTATTCTTAGTTCAGAGTTCAGTTAATAAATTGGTTTAGCTCTACCTCTTGTGTGTGTCATTGAGTTCTATACTATAGTTCTATGTGACACTATGAAAACATTTTTTGTCTAATCGATACGTATGGAAAAGCATTTTTAGGTATTTAAAAAAAAATTATTAGCATTTTTTTACTCTAATTGGATTTTGAGCTTATTTGGTATTGCAGAAAAATATTATGAGCAATTTAACTTCAATGGCAAAACCATTTTAGACTGATTCAAGTTCTTCTTTAATTTTATGCAGAATTTTTCAGAAACATAAGAGATATGTTTAATCTCATATTGTTTTGCTTCTATTTTTTTCTGGAGGTAAAAAATAATTTTAAAAATAAGGAAGTATTAAAAACGTATTGTATTACAAATTTTAAATAAAATTAAAAACGAACACTTCTGTTACTAATTCCAAAACGTTTAACACAGGTAGGATAAAGTCACGAATTCCATTTTGATATGAACAATGTAATACTTTTTTTCACAATTAGGTATCACCCGTAGAATATTTGGGCCACATTGCATTTCAAGCTGGATATAAGCAAATGACTGATGACACTGTTGATCTGTATATTAATGGTAAGTGTGCTTTTGTTTTAAAAACTATATTTGAAAGAAATGTACATAAACAATATTTTGAACGCAATGTAATGTTCAAATCTAAGCAGACAAGTTGACTATAGAATTTCAGTACATTAAATAAATTTATGTTGAGGAAAAAAAGGGTTGGAATCTGATGTAATAAAAATAAAGAATAAATATAATTTTTTAGTGTTGCAAAATCGGATTTTAATTTTTAATAGAGAAACGACTAATGAATTTTTTGAAAAATGTTCGAAATCTTTTATTTTGTAATATTTGCATGCAAGAGATTGAAAAAACATCTATAAAACAAAAATATACCTGTAAAGTGGCAAATGTTTCTAAAAAAATTTGGAAAACTTGTTTTTTTGGCTAAAAAGAGATATAAAACAAAAAAAAAATTCTAGTTTAGAGGTTTATAAAATAATTTGCTAAAAATGTTGCAGATAGCATAAGAAATAAATAGTTTCAGAAATAATAAAATAAGTTGTATTTATATCCATTATTTAAATATTGGTATTCAACTAATAAATAACAGTAAAAATATGCATTAGAATACATTTATGAGGGTTTCTGTCAGAAAATTCTATCAAAGATTAGATTTGAGGAAATAGGATCTAAAGACGCAACATTGCATTAAAACGTATGTAGAAAATATAAAAATCAGTAACTTCCCAACTAATTTCGTAATTTTTGTACAAAAAAAAAAAAAAAAAAAATCGAACTGTTTTATAAGAAAAACTTATTTACACATTTAGAATATTAAATAAATTTTTTGTCTTGATTTCACAAAAAATCGTTTTTTTTTAACGTAGTCGCATATCTTAATTTGCAATACATAAATTATTATAGCTTAATAAAGGTACATTTCCGTATTAAAATTACAATGGACACATATAGAGAGATCTCGCTCAGTTAAAATCGTGTAATTCAACGAAAATATTGTCCAAAAATTGTGATTTTGTATATCTGCTATAGCAATTTTAAATCTTTAAGATGATGTTTAAAATATGCATGCCAATGTAAAAGAAAAAAAAAATATTTTCGTTATCTCGTATTACTCTATAAAAACTGCGGGGATGTTCATATTTGTGCCTCTAAAGACAGATTTTTATTTCGATAAAATGTTGATCTGTAAAAAAAAACACGCCTATTTAGCGAAACAAAATTAAACTTTTCTGGTTCCATGAACATTTTCCGGTGTGCTTATCTCAAATGATTCCTGAGATGACCCATAACATGAAATTACAACATTATGATAGAAGAGATCAAGGGAAAAAAATATCAACAGAGAAGAAAAGAAATATCTTTCCAGAAATGGGAATCGTTAAGTTTTATGAGGTATCTGCCATATATTATACATAATTACGCGCAATTTTATCATTCAGCAAAGTTTTTATGCATATTGAAATCATTCTGAGATATGATTAGCAAGATATGAGACAACAGCATAACCTTATTTCCATTTTATGTATGCTAATCATTCTTCAATCATAACATAATAGAGCGAATATTCCATTCAATTAAAACATGTAACATATTTGAGGAAAGAAGATATTTATACATTTCTTACTCAATATCACACTTTCTTTGTTATTTATTTAAACTAATAGATGTAGTGTTTACGTAACTTTACTACCTTCTCTTTTGATACAACAGATGTCATTACTTTATTAACAGCAAAGTATATTCACGAACCAAGGTGTATCCCCATGATCCTCCTTGGAAGTCATTATTAGATTATATTCTAAGTGAGTGTCGTGTATTTTTGTGTTCGTGTTTGTTTTGTCTTGAAAAATGTGGAGCTTAGAAAATAATTTCATAACTGTTCCTAAAAACTCGTCTATTTTCCTCTACCTCATAATAAAGTTATAAAGAATCCCGCTCTTTGACATAAATATATTAGGTAAAAATACTATATCTTGTCATGTGTTGGACAAAATTTCAAAGCACTGGATGTGACTTATATAAAATCGTTTTATAAAAGTTATTTGCTCCTTCAGATCTATTATAGAGGTTTCCAACCTATGAGCCAGTGATATTCACAATAAAATTTATTTATGTTTTTTTATGTTTTTGTTTTGCAGTTCAGAAAGGTCAACGATTGCCAGCTAGAAAATTCGAAATGAATGAATTGTATGTAAAATTGACGTTGTGCCCTAGTTCGCTGTTTCCCAATCAAGTGCCCCTAAAATCAACCTCAGTGACTGAAGACTTGGATAATCCTCTTTTCAATCAGTTTTTCCAATTGTAAGTTCCTACTATTTTTATCACTGTAACTTTAATACGATGTAACGTATGAACTGGATGCAATAAATTAAATGGGTATATACCGTAATAAAATATGCTTATCCGTAATAAAACATTTGAATTACATATTGATTTTATTTAAGAATTTTTGTGTGAAGGTAAGATTTGCAATTTTGTGATTAGAATACTGCAAAGTATTATCAATCATAAAAATAATGTTAATGAGGTGTAGGATAATGGATAAGTTTGGAACAAGTTATGCCAATGATTTATTTGAATTAAAAGGTAAGACATAAATCCAATAAAAAGGAGAAGTACCAGTTTGTTCCTTGCTTTTTCAATATTAACATAAAGCCTATTAGTCCATCCGTATTTCACTTTGATTTGTAAAAAAGTACAAAACAACAATTTTATTACTTTAAGTTGTTGGGTATTCTACCCAAACCAGAAATTATACATATTTTTTCCGAATCTCTTACCAAATAAAAGAAAAGAAAATTGCAACATCGGTTTTTCGCCTTTGAATAAAAGGCTATTAATCCGACTTCGGGCGAGAAAAGTTTACATTGTAAAAAGCTATAGGTATTAATAAAAATCATAAAATGAATCTGACGTTAAGATAATCTCATAAAGTCAGAAGAAAATTAAAAAAGTCTTAAATCTCGAAATATATATATTAAATTTGAGCGAAAGTTCGAAAGTACAGATGACGTAGAAAAGAATAGCTACCAAAAATTTCAGATCAATAACTGTAATAATTTTTGAAGAATTCAACTTTATTTTAGAAAATAGGATATCTAAAAATATGTTAGTATGTATTTTCTATTAGCCTGTATTTGTAAGCATCCCCCTCCTTCCCCGAAAAAAAAAACACTTGAGCGAAACAAAAAGGTGACATTTTGTGATCTCAAATGATATTATAATGACCAATTTTGATAAACCAGCTGAGTACTTACGATTTCTTTCACAAGAAAATATTACAAATGTATAAAGCACTTTTTTTTGGTTTTATGCAAGAATAATTTTGGAATCTATTTTTCGTAAAGTTAAATGGAATTTTAGTTATTTTTTAATCAAAGTGATTTTAAAATATAAAAAAAAAAACTTTGAGTACTTATTTATTTTTTCGGCTGTTGGTTTACGTGGCAATTTTCAGATTAAAGCCAAGCTTCAGTGTACTTAAGATGCCAAGATTACACCAAGGTGGCCGCATTATGCCGGGATTGCCAAAGCCGAGTTAGCAATCGTTAATCGCCAAGTTAGAGATGGGTTGCATTTTTTGACGATTTAAAAGGGGGGGGGGCGCTTAAAAATAAACAAATGCCGAATTTTGAATAAGCAGAATTTTTTAAACCACTGTTTTAACTATTTTGATCATGATAATCTTAAATTTAAAAAAATAATAATAAAATCTAATTATTGCTTTCCCCCCTGATAGCTCTAATTTGTCATTAGAAGTTCTTAATATGAAAGGATCTGTAGTTCAAGTTCTGGTTGTCAACCAGGACAAATCTTTCAGCGCTGAAGCCGTGCTGCTGCTGAAGCTGGTACAAAATATGAGAGGATTTACGTCTTTAGAATTTCTGCCTGTTTATCTCATGCCGCTGAAAAAGTTTGACATGAGCCAGATTTCGTATCAGGTAAGTTCCCCCCCCCATTCATTAATTAATCATTTGAATCCTTTCATTAAAGAGAATGAGAACTGTTAAAATTCAGAATTCAAGTTATTTAATGTGCGAAAATAATCTAAACTTTAGAGTTAATATTTCACCAAAACATTTACTACTGTTCATTTAATAATAATAAAATTTACTTTACAAGCGATTTTAAGAAATTAAGAGATTTTTAATAAATATAAATTTAAAAAGAATGAGTTTTGTTCTAATTTTATAAAGTTGAAACTAAATTCTGCTTAGATTTAACAAAGAAATTTCTATTGGTTTGTGACGATGTAAAGAAATGATTATATTTCGATTTCTTGCTTCTTGGTTGTGAAAGATTTGTAGATTTTTTCTTGCTTTGACTATATCTGTAGAAAATGTAAACTATGGCAGGTATTTTGTCAAGGAACTTTCATCTGGATGCCCATTTCGAAGTGTATTTAATATATGTTGAGCTATGATTGAAATGGAGCTTATTTTTGAGTGATTGAATTGAGCGAATCTAATTTGTTTCTAGATGCAGTTCAAACATTAGATTAAATAATCATTTTTATGGTACGAATTATTTTTTGTATAGTTTATTTCCTATGTTCAATATTAATACATCGTGTTAAGGGAAAAAAGTCAACCTATAGTGAGTGTGTTGTGATTTTCTAATGAGCTGCCCGGTTTTAAATATAATTTTTTTAATCTACACAAACACAGCTAAACTACAAAATTTACAAACACACATAGACAATTAGGTTAAAGAAAACAATATGGGGGAGGGATTCCAACGTAGGGAAAATGTCGACCTCAGGATGCAGGTCTCCCGTTCAACTGCTTGTTTTCTGTAAAACGTCACAAGGGGACGTTCTCTTCTCAAGGGGAAAATGAGGTGCTACAAATTTTATTTTGATTCTCATAAAGTTGATTTCTTTTATTAAGGTCAAATTTGAAATTAAATTCAATTCAAAAGATAATGGGATGATTAATGTTTAAGAATGTGATGGATCGAAAATCATTAGGACCCATGTTTTCGGGAACATTTCTTAATAATCACCTTTCAAACAAAACAAACACAAAACACGACAGACAAGACAAGACATTAACGCGCGCACCTTAACAGAACAGCATATCTTCTCATTCTCATTACTATCGCAATGCTCTATGGGATGCGTACCTAATTGGGCATCGCCATCTATTATCCAAAAGAGAAGATAGAATAATGCAACTGCTACAAGAACATTTTAGTTTTCTACACAAATGCTTTTGATTTTTCTTTATCATAGGAGGTACAGTTTTTAGCTGCCGATTACCCTTACATTAGAAAAAAAAACTGTCTTATTTGGTGGTGCGCGCGTTGTAATTTTGCTATTTTTTTTGTAAAAAATGAAATGAAATTTTTTTAAAGATTTTATTTCAAGTTAATGTTTTCTGCTTACAACTTAATAATAATTTGACGAAGATAAAAAAAATTCAAGCTCACGGCTTTGTATGTTTTATTTCAGGTCTTGGAAACCAGAAGTCGTTGGGATAAAAATGCTAAACTGTTCATCAACAGCCGCAACAAGATAGGGAAAAGTCCAAAGACACTGCTCTCTTGTCTTCCTGGAAAAAACACGTGTTCCTTTTAAATACTGATGTGATACTGTTAATCATGTTTGAATGATCGGCATCCAGAAATAATCCGTGAATGCACATTTCATTTCTCTGCTTTGAAAGACATTGTGTTTGGACTTATTTTTAAATGACAAATCTCCATGATAGGTAGTTAATGGTTATTTAAGAATTTTTCATTTTAGTGAGCTACCATTGCTACTAAAGGCATAACCTAAGCACATATGCCGCCATGGAGAGCTGAATTTTACAATGGTGGTTCGATTGGCACAATTCACAGAAATTTTCGCTATTTTTTTTAAACTTCTTGTTTTTAGCATTTTATCTTGATAATCTGGCGATCTGATGCGAAATCAGAAAAAAATAATTGCTAATTATATCTTAATCACTTGTTAATTACATCTTGTCTTCCATTTTAATTCAAAAATTGATTATATTTCTATGGAATCTTATTGGAAGTTTTAAATTGAAAGAAACAACTTATGGGATCTAAAAATTGAACTTTTCAATAAGATGGTTTGTTGTATATAGCAAAAAGACGTATGTAAATAGAAAAGGGCGTTTTTTTCCTTTCCTATTTTCTCTTTTATGAAGATCCTTATACGAATTCACTGATCTTAGAAAATCCTCTTTTCCCTACCTAAATTGTTTTTCTTTGCATTATTTTATAAATTATCTTGTTTAAATAGGAAACTTGTTTCATACGAAATACATTTTTTCTGGTTTTATTATTTTTAAAAAAATTGTTTTGAATCAAATTCACACATTTAGTTATTATTTTTTAAAAAGAAAATTAATTCATCTTATTGAATAACGTTTAATTATTTTTATTTTTTAAATCAAGGTGAATTTTTAAAATTTTTTTATCAGTATTTAACAAGAAAAGGAGCCCCATGAATCTGTAGAATAATTTTGCAGACTCTACTTGGCAAGGATCATCCAAATGGATTTTTTAAAAATGAAAATATCAATGTTGAATGAATGCCAAATACTGTTAATTCACCTGAAATTTAAGAGATTAGCATATAGAATTAAAATTAAGAGTTTAATCCAATAAAATGAAAATTTTTAGCTTCTATATTTTAAGTCTCTGAAAAAAAGCCGAGTTACTTTTTTCTTCGCTACCAAACTGATAATGAAATTATTTGTATGGATATACTAGTCTTACATTAATCGCTAACAGTTTCATAACATTGAAAAGGCAGTCATACACTTTCAAGTGGATATTATTGTATCCGATTTTGTAACTACTGAAATTTTTTTTAACATAATGGATTTAAAGGTTTTTTTTTGTTGTTATTGATTGTAACCATTATCTCAAACTTTGCATTTTCATGACAAAATTTCGATATATATCAAAGAAGAAAACTTGTTTCATCTAATGACTGTTTCACTGAAATATTTGTAATGCCCAAATAAAAAAACTATTTTTTTTGTAAAACTGAAGGTTTTTTTATTCAAGAAAATGCCAGTTCTTTTCAGGATAA
This sequence comes from Argiope aurantia, assembly GCA_026543865.1. NCBI lineage: Eukaryota > Metazoa > Arthropoda > Arachnida > Araneae > Araneidae > Argiope > Argiope aurantia. The sequence goes on along the minus strand of JAPMOR010079402.1, from coordinate 450,804 downwards.
ACTTGCGAGTGTTGTGTCAAAATTCCAGGTTTAAGCTGATATTGATGGCATTCAATAAGAGTGCCATTTCTATTTGTCTTTTGAAAAAAACTAAAATCAAAATGGTATTCGTGCACTTTCTTGTTTTAAAATCCTAAAATAATTGAAGTTGTTGGTGAGAAATACATGGAATCCTAATTGTTTCACAAATGCCTCGTATCAAAATGTAAGATTTTTTTTTATATTACTCAGACGTTCTATATCTTTCTGACATGCCAATATTTCCTACATGACTGATAACATATATGCAAATCTCTACTACTAAAAAATATGAATGCATGTGTATATGTTGGTGCTCTATTGGCGAGACAGCGCCGCGGTGGCCTGGTGGTAAGGTCTCGGCTTAGGAAACGGAGGGTTTCAGGTTCGAGACCCGATTCCACCGAAGGACCGTCGTGGAAGGGGGTCTGTTGCACGTTAAATCTGTCAGAACAAACGTTCTCCCGCTGTGTGGTGTGGAGAGAGTAGTGGGGTGCCAGTTCAGGTGTCGTCCTCGTCATCTGATCGAGGTTCAAAATGACGAGGTCCCACAATAGACCTTGTGTTGCTTGAAACTGAGACGTTAATATAACTAAACTAAGCTATTGGCGAGACCGTTTGATTTGCAGTTAACGAACGTGGAACATATATAGTTGAAATGTGAGAAATCGCCTTCGAAATGATTTTTTGGAACTTTTTAATTACAATTATAATAAAAAAATTAATTCGAATATTAAAGTTTTCCCACTATAACTTCGAATATATTATTGCACAAAAATTAATCTTTGGCGCTTTAAAATTATTTTTTAATGACGATAATTTAATAATTGTGCCAATTTTTTCTGAATCTTTGCACATGTTTTAAAATAGTTTTTGCCTAATTTCCAACAACAGATTACATTGTTGTCCTGAAATTTAAACCGTTTTCGTTTTTCCATTAAACATTTAATGAAGTGACTTTTTTTCCATTATTGAAAGTTATGAAAGAAGGGTTCTGCTTAAAATTTGTGTAGTTCGCATGATGAATAAAAACGTGAGATTACCGTATTACGAAACGTATAAGATAGATGAACCAGTTTTGTTTTATAAAATAATCTTATTGTGTCATAAGACGTTTTTCTATTTAAAAAGTTTATGTAGACAATTAACAATCATTGCAAGAAAATTGAAATAACATAACTTCAATGTGCAACATCTTAACGGAATCACAGACACGACGTTATGATTAATTTTAATGAAATCTCTTAGACATATCCATTATTTTCAGCGAAAGAGCATTTCGCGAAAAGCAGCACATAAACATTAATGCAGTTAATTTGCCAGATGTTAAAATAACATAACTATAGAATTCCACACTCTGCCTAAATACCATGGGTAATTTGAATGGTAATAGTCACATCATGAACACAGGGTACTTCTGCTTTTAACAATCACAACCGAAATATTAGTATTCACCGCTGTCGACTTAATCTCTCCTACAAAAAGTTGCATTCTGTGATCAGAATGGATGTAATATTGCTATATTCTTGAAGAAGCAAGAACTCGCTTGGATAAGAGTTCACATCCACTTTATTCGCGAGGCTTTTTGCCCGGGTAGAGCGCACTCATATGATAATCATCTTATTTTGTAATGTGATGAGATTTTTTTTTCTCTTTGCAAAATATGGAATAGATTCGGAAATTAACCAGTTAACCGGGTCATTAAATTATATTCAAACTAATTTCGAATTGAAAGGTTCTCCCATACTGGTTAACAAGTTAAATTATTATATCGTATTTAAAGTGTGCCTTGTAAGGATGAATTGATTCCATTGTACAATATGATAGAAACTTTCTCAGTTAATCTTTTTTTTTTCTGTTTAAATTTTTTTAAACTCCGAGTAAATAACAGATTTAAGAAAGGTTCTATGATAAAAGAAACTAGAAACAGTTTTATTTCCGGTTTAGAAAACATATACTAGTATACAAATTCACATTAGCTTATTTGATTCTATAGAAGTATGATCATTCAAACAGATAGTCTCCTTTTCATAAAATTTTCTGCTTTTGATGAAAAGAATTGCGTAATATCCCTCGTTTTCCTAAAAAAAATAATAAAATAGATTAAATTTTAAGAGCTCATATGCAATAAACAAATGCTTAAAAAGGCAACAAATGTTCTCTTTACAAAGTATATTATAGAAATAAGTTTTGTTTTAGTTTGTTCGAAACTATTATCTAGAATATTTGTTCGATTCTTTTTAACTTCTTGAAATTTTCTGTAATATAAAGTTGCATATATCCGTAATTCGAAGCAATATATCCGTACATAAAGATTATAAGATATTTATGATATTTGAATTAATGCTAGACTTTATATAAGAATTACACCACATCAGCATAAATTGTGATTTTAAATAGAAATTTTTTAAAATTATTTTTCTATCTCCTTAAATCACACATGAATTTCCTTCATTGTAGATTTTTCGATCACCTTTAAATGAAAATATATTCAACAATCATTAGCATGTACTAGTAGACATACTGTTAGAATTTATATTACTTCCCTCAACAGTTACCGTCATGGGAAGTAATATACTTCGCGACTATTTGTCGATTTAAAGACAAAATTGTAGGATCTAGAATATACAAGAATTTTGATGTCATATCAATTAGGTGTGAAGATACGATATCCTTATAGAAGTTTCTTTGTCCTGTCATGGTAACAATGAAAATCAGAGAACTAGTGCAATTGAGTGCTTAGTACTATTCTATTGTAATTGTTTATAATCATCTGTTGCTTGTATGCTGCTTTTTATTAGAAATGTTGTACTTTAAGTACACTCTGTTTATATTTTGTTACCCGAGTGTTAGTTTTTCACCGTAGACAAAACTCAGGTTCCGATTTTGGGTATTTTTCATATTACTATATATAAAAGCATGATTTTACTTACGCTGTTGGAAGTTTACGCACTTTATTGTCTTTTGTAACTCGCCCGCAAGCTATGCCAAAAAGGTCCCATATGAATTCTGCGATTTCCAGAAATGTCACTAATGTTAAGCCCATGAAGAAGCCAAGGTTGCCGCCAATGTTCGCCATCAGCGTTTCCCACTAGGGATAGAAATATAGCATCTTTATTATGCCAACCAAAAAAGTTGAATTTTTATGAATTTGAATTAAAGGCTAAAAGTGATAAAAATATTAATGCTGAAAATAAAAACCAAACATTGTTAGTATAGAGAGAACTCTAGTGTGATGCGCATGCGAATTTATTAAAAAGATTTTCTCATATACGAAAGAAAAAGTACTGTGATCGTCGAAAAATTTTGATGAATCTACGTTTCAGACTTTCCCGAGTTAATTTTGGCATTATGTACGTTTGTGAATATGATAATTGAAATATAATTTAAGACTGACGGATGAAATTCGGTAAATGACCTTTACATCATATTTGTAAATTTCTATAAAATTTTCTTGTCCATTCAGGCGAAGGAAGTTTGTTCGACTAATTACAAAACTGAAGAGCTAGATAATAAATCTGTTTACAAAATTTTATCTATCTAGAATATAAATCCTTACCAAATTTAGAATCAAATCTGTCATAGGTTTTACCATTTGTCAATCTGCCCTTTCATTTGCATGCAAGTGCAGTAACTCAAAAACGCAATAATTCAAATAAATAAAATTTGGCATAATCATTCAGTCGAAGAAAGAGTTTCAAACTGCATATTCGGTTTTCTTTTCTATGATACGCAGAACATAGCCTCATGTGTTTGAGTTTAAAAATAAAAATTTGAGTAATCCTGGTGTTCACAGGCTTGCCTAATGTTCACAATTTAATGCGGGATGAGAGGATGACACCTTTTAATAGAATTTTCTAAAAAATTTAGAGAAAATCATTTCTACTGATTTACTATTTTTATTCCTCATTTAATAATAAATAAATTATTGTACTGGAGAGTATAGATATTTTAAATTAAAGTTTTGATCTTAATTGGATTATTTGCTTAATTAGAGTTCCCAATTTTACCAAGAATTTGTATTCAATGCATCAATATGAATGAAATAGGCAATAACTGGTCTGATGAGTTTGAAATTCTGAGCGAAATTCAATCACTGTTGAGGTACACCCCTTGTAAATTCTTTTTTGAAACGTAGCGAAATGATATTTATATGTAACAACGTGAAACGGCCTTACTTGTTGCAAGAAGGTTGAAATAAACTACATATTACTATAATATTAAACACTTTCAGAAATGCGTATATACCGTATCTACTCTTATCGTGACCCAATAGCTAATTCCCAAACCATTAGAGATCTACATATAGTTCCAGTTGGAAAAGTGCTTTATATAGAAGGAATAATAATATTTTGAGTCAATAAATATATTTGTCAAAAAATTACGAATCCAACTTTTATAAAGTCTCTAGGTCCCATCAATCATATTTAGTAAAATATTCTTGTCGCTGTAACATTTTATACAATAATAATAATACAACATTCTTCTACGATTAAAACTGACAGATTTTTGAAATTTTGAAAATCCCTATATTAGACGAATTTTGCTGATTATTTCTGGTCCGCCAAAGAGATTTTAAGGAATTGTTTTGCAAATTGAAATTATGCACGTTGTGTTACAATTTTAAATTTCTCCTTAAAATAAATTTGCATATGGCCCCATTTAGGTTAAACCATTTGTGATTTGGTCAATTTTAATCATAAAATGATATTTTTTATTGTATGTATTAGAATATCAATATTTTTTACGAAATATGGCTGACAGAACCGGAGGATCGGATAAAAAGTTAAATTGTGTAACTTCTCGAGAAATATATTGATTCAAACAACTTAGTATACAATTTTTTCAGACATTTAAAGTATTATTCCAATTGGAACTACATGTCAGTCAGTCAATTTAAAAATTAGCCATGGGACCACGATGAGAATGAACAACCTGTATAATTGATTCTGAAAAAGATAATAAACCCAGAAAATTAATTTTCTTCGGGATTGATGAATACTGAAAAAAAATACTTACGCTATATGATGCCACTTCATTACTATTTGAGACTTGGAATGTGTTGTAATAAACTTTTACACCGACCATTGATTTTCTGAAGGAAAAAATAAAACAAAGTATTAATGCATGTGTTGTCGGAAGTTATTCATTCAAAACGAAAATGTTAGTAGAAGAAACAACGTTTAATAACTTTAAAATACTTTTCTTGCCAATGTAATGAAATTTGTGATAACCTATTATCATTGAGCTCATTTTTTTTATATATACGGTTGGATTAAATGCATATATTAAAAATGTGGTGAATATAACCAGTTATTTCTATTTTACTTTGACAAAAAGTAAAGAAAACGATTGAAGTTGCATCGAAAAATTGTCTCGATAAGTAATGATATATAATATTATTGAAATTAACAATAACATATGCTTTTTTTTTATCTTCATCATAAAAATCGTGTGGAAGCTTAGAGAGGATATCCTTAAATGACTATAGCTTAAAATTACTAGATCTAACCCAAAGTTTTTCATAATAAAATGTTAATAATATTCCTAAATTAAATTTAAAAAAAGTAAATGGATACGAAAATATTGTAAAATTTTTATTAAGTCATCTAATTAAAATTTATGATTTTTAAATCTCTTCTTTCAAAAATTTAAACCTATTATTTTTTATACTAGAGACAAGTTTTCTTGATAATGGTTTACACCCATTTTATCTACAAGTTGTCATAATGGCGAAAAAATTTTGATTAGTGGTGATTGAATAATCAGGATATGTATCTAGCTACATCAAGAAGGAAATTTGTTACAAATAAACATTTTACAAGCCTGCAGTTCCATATACATGGTAAAATAGTTCTTTCAGGTTTGAATAAAATTCGAATTAAAAAAAGAAATGATGCTATTGTTTTTCCAATAATATTGTAAGCATTGTTTTTGATTAATATCTTTAATTTGCCGTTATTTACAAGAGGATTTACCGAACATTGTATACTATTAATCACAAACTTTTCTAGCTGAAATTCAGCAAATTAATAATTCAATACTGTAATTTAGAAGAATCTTTGTCACATTTAATATAAATTTTTGTAAGATGATAAAATTATTTTTACATATTTAGAAGATTACAGTAAAATAGGAATGAAATTCTCCTTTTAGACCTCTATTCAAATCGAAGCTAAAAATAATTGATAATAAGTCCTACTTTTGTTAAAATAATCCTATATTATCAATTATTAAGCTATAATATATAATGATATTTTAAACTCTAATTTAAACTTAATTAATTTCCTAATTGTTAGCTCAATTAGCACATGATTAACCTCATTCTAAAATATTCTCTTATTTCCTGATCCCATTCCGCTTTTTCTATTTAATTAATGCAACAGAAAGCTCTGTAAAAATATTTTCGTCAGTTGTTCCCACGCTCTGAGTGAAGGGATAAAAATTGCTGACCGAAACAAATTCTTCTGAAAGTTCCCTATGATTCCCTTGCCTGTGGTTGACGCGTATAGAGAAATCCCTATCAAAATCTCATGATTATAAGACCAGGGATAAATTATGTTTCTTCTCTTTTTACTTTCTTCTGCTTTTGTGTCGCCTGTGAACGGACGCGCCTTCTCTGCGCCTCTTGTAAATAAATCATGCCTCTCGGGAGAGAATAAAACGAAGTTGAAAATTTTAAAGTGTCTTCTCTATCTTTGGTCACGAATTTGCATAAAAAATTATGTTTATATATAGTATATATGAAGCGATATTATATTGGGGGAAATAAAAAAACATCGTTTTCTAAATATCGGCGCATGTGTAATCTGATAGTCACGTAATTGTTCAAACCAGTTTAAACTGGTTTTTCACGAAAAAAATTTTCTCCTCGAGGAAAAAATTTTAGAACTCGATTGAATTTAAGATGGTCAAAAACCATCGCTTTTCTAAATGTTTGTGATTGCGAAATATGGATAATGTGAGAATATGCTGTTTTTCTGTCAGATCGATACCAGTGGTTTAAAAAAATGTTTTCACGAGACAACTTGAAATTTGCGATAGCAGATTTTAATTAAAAAAAAAATTTTTTTTAACAAATATTTTAATTCTACTGGCTGGAAATGAAAGCTAGTATTTCCTGATATTAATTGAACATAAACTCAGAAACTATTGGTTTCAATTGTCAGCCAATAAAGCGCGTCTATGTAGGGGAAAAAAAGAAAAGCTGCTTTATGTTTATTACTTACACGTCGGAATAACTCATGTGCACTTTTTCTCCTTCAGAATTCAGAGTCAACGTTCGAACAGCTTTTACTGTCCTGTAATAATTTTCATTGAGTTCACTTGAAGTTACCGTGTAACTGTAAACAGTTTCTCTGCAATCAAAAGAATACATTTATTATAAAATAATTAGTGGCCTTAAGGAACTCTGAATTTACAAACATAAGTAAATTATTTCCAAATTTGAAAATTATTGGAAGTGATAAATACAAAAATTTTGTAATTCGAAGTGTTATGTAACGATTGTAGCACTCATAAATATGTCTTTCACTTTTCTATGAAAAAAAAAAATTAAGTTGTTCAATTTTTTTTTTTTTTAAATTTGTGGAACCGAATTTTTTGTAATTTGGCTGCATAACTACCATTTATTATGCTTAACAGATCGAAAAAATTCTTTTTTTAAATAAAATTTATTATATTTCCAATTTTATTTGTTAATTGAAGTTTAATGTACTATTTCCTTTTATGTTATACATGAAATTTACGATACTGTAATAATTTTTTATTATTAAATAATAAAAAAAATATTTAAATAATTAATTACAATTATTTTAACATAAATCAGTTCAAAACCTTTTGAAGCGTTAGAAAAGATCCTTAGTGAAGATGCTTCGATCTACGATAGTGAAAGGCTATGAAAGATTTTTAAATTGTATATGAATGAAAAATTTCATTTGCAATTTTTAGTATGTTTTTCTGCATATAGATGGCAGCTCGGAACAGCCGAATGAAGTCTCGTTGATTTCTTTAGTTCGTTTTCGCTTACATATTTATAAGAAATTGCGGAGTTCAGAGCATGTTATATAGTATCGTAAGTGGTAAAGACAAAAAAGAAAGAAAGAAAGAAAGAAAAAAAAAAAAAAGAATCCTGCGGAATAAATTTTCACGCAGAAGTAATTTGTGCAAGTTTCTCCCAATCGGTAATCTTTTTTTGAATTTCAATGGAGAACATTCAAAATTTTCTGTGCACAAATTGATTCATGAGCATTGGAAGCTGTTGGGTATAAACGCCTCAGTCTCACAGTCACTTACATTTTTGAAGACAGAAGATTCGTTGCTTTTTGGTTCATTATAGCGCAGCAAATCAGATTTAAAAATCGATTTGCAGGAAGTGCATTACCTTTTTTGTGCAAGCAAGATCGAAATAAATAAATAAATAAAAATCCTTACAACAGCGACAGCACATTTTTAGAGTTTCTGCGCACTATCATGGCTTAAAATAGGCTTCAAAGCTTCATTTTGGAATATATATTAATGGCAGGTGAAGAATGGCACCATAATAGCAGATCGAGTGCACCGTAAAATGTACATACGAGTACACTCATATTAAATTACACTAATGTCATTAGAAGTTGCAGTCACTATAAGCTTGTGTGTTATATTCTCAAAAACAACAACAACAACAACATTTTTTTTTCTGTTTTATTCTAACCACATTTCTTATAATTTAATAAAAGTCCCCTTTTTAAAATGTGAAATGATGTATTAGATAACTGGATGCAACTATACTATTCATTAGTAAATATTTAAATTATATGTTTTCTCACTTTAAAATATATCGCACATGCTCTAATATTCTTGCATGCAACTTTCTTGCGATGAATATAATAAAAATATATTGTTAAAAACTGTTACTAAGATGCGCATATAACGCATATTATCGTAATTGAATTCAAAGATTTATAGTTTGACTGTTATATCCCCATTTCTATGTTTCGTTTGAATCTGAGTAAAATTTAAAATAGAATGAAGGAGAAAATGAAGTTGGAGTAGAATTTAAAGCAGGAGAAAGATTTGCACAATAAGAAAACAACGAAACAGAATTTGTACGGATGTAAAATTTTTAAGATAAAAAAAGTTACAAGAGTGTGTTTTCTTTAAATAGAAAATCTGTATGAAGTATTTGAAAACTGCCACTGTAACCACTTTAAGATAAACAATTCATCCAACAAAGAAAAGAATGACATTTAAGAATTTTTTTCACACTAAAAGAAAAATTTTACCTGCAAGGGGCTTTGCAATCGCATTCTGTCATTTTCTCAATGCTCTGTGATACTCTGTAAGCACACTCTCCTATAGAAAAACAAAAACAAAATATAAATAAATTTCCTTCATTACATTGAATCCCACATTACATGAAAAGTATTACATTTTATAATTTTAGGATTTTCGTTACATTGTATAAATGATAAATTATTTACGAGTTAAATGTAGTAATTCTTTTTCTTTTCATTTTTAATTCATTACGAGAACATTTACACACACATGCAAAGAGAAAAAAAAAAGCCCGCTTATAATTTGGGTGAAATTAATTGAAAAGAATAATCAAATATGATTGTGTCCATGTTTTATACAATTTGACAGCACAATAAAAATGATCTAAAAATATCCGAAATTGCATTTTTTTCTCAAAGTTTGTCTTTACTTTTTTTTTTTTTTTTTTTGAGATTCTATAATTTTAACTCTTAAGCTATAGCTTAGGAAATCATTATTCGAAGAACACCATTTTTGCATTATTTTGAAATGATACAAAAATATTTTTTTTAACCATCGCATTTTAATTGGTGTGATTTGGTTTCACCTGTTTTTTTAGATTATTTTATTCTCAACTCGGAAAATGTGTACAGAATAAAAGGCATTTATTATTTTCACTAAACAATTATAATCCATTTATAATTTTAAGTGCCAAAATGCACACACACGCACACACACACACAAAAGCCAACAATATTTTGCTAAAAAAATGAAAAGGGAAATCTGTGTTGCCATCAAGATGTTATAATTAACACTATAAATTTCTAAATTTTACATTGGCACTTTCAGTTAATCAACGGCATTGAATTAATGATTCAACAATAAAGAACAATATCAAAATATAGTTGTGCTACCCCCTGAAAAAAAAAAGAAACCCTGAAAAGGTCTTGATAATTGAAGAACAATGTAAATTACCATTGTTAAGTTTTTCTGCAAAATATTTTCTTATTACATGCAAATCTTTTCTCGAAAGACAACTAAGGACTTATGTCTGATCATCACGCAAACTGTTTTGCCGTAAGATACAAATGACGTCATACTCTCTTCCATTATCTAATTTATCTTGTATTCAAAAGAACAGCTTTCATAATACTGCAATATACAAGATTAATAGTATTTTCATTATTAAATCAATATTATTCTTAGCTACTTTAGAAATAAAAGTAGCTAGATAGAGCACAAAAAAAACCAAAACCTATTTCCCCCCATTTACTTTGTACATTAACTAGAAACGAATATTGGAAGTATCACGCAATATATACATCGATTAGAATTTCTTAGCCACTTCCTCAAAGGATTGGTTTATACATGTTATAATTTTGCAGGTTTTTTTTTCTCTTTTTGAAAAATTTTCTACTTTAAAAAATTAAAAATATCCTTTAGGTAAAGCTGTTTTTGCATGTACTTATTGTCGGACTGTATACATTCCATAATATAATTTTAAAGTGATTGTCAAAGAAAATTTGTTCTTTGTGTTAAATATAAGAGAACAAAAGAAGCTAGAAATATCTAAATTTATACTGACAACAATATTTAGGTAAAAATGATGTTAAAAACATCTATAAACTTTTTTTGCTGCTTGTTGAATGCATTTTACTTATGGAAAATTAATGCATTCAGCCATCAATATCATATACTCAAATGATACACAATTAAATATTGACTTTTCAAAAATATATCTTCATTTTCAAAGATGATTGTTATATAAATGTTAGCATGCTGGATGCTATTTAAGAAATTATATACAAAATTGAAATTAAGAAATAAGAATATTTTCGAACTATCTGTGTTACCTACTTTGTCATTTTTTGCATTACATGTAATAATAAACTTTTCGAAAATTTTAAGGAATATACTCTGTGTCTAGTAATTAATTTAATCTTTTTTTAGGCTTTTCATAAAAAGAATTAACCCTCGGTTTATACTCGAAAATAAAATAAAAGGAAGTTATCAGTTTGTCAAAAATTCCGGCATCCAGATTTGAAATTGGTTTTGACTTTCTTAATACAGAAGAAATTTTTTCTGGAATTGACTGTGTGTCTAATCATCCGTGTTTATGTGAATATTATAAAAAAAACTAAGTTGTTTATTTGTATATAAATTTTTTTTGTATAAAATAAATTTATATAAAAATTGTATAATATTATATTATATATATATATATTCAGAAAAACTGAATAATTATACCAAATTTTGGACAAAATTCTATAATATGAAGCAAGTTTTTTTTTTCAAATTCATATTCAATTTTGGTTTGTAGAAGTAAAATATTATTTAAATCTTTCGTTATTGCGTTTATCTATACATGTTTTGCCACACTGTTTAGTTAAAATTTAAAATATCTTTAATTATATCAATACTTTCAGGACTATAATGAAAAATTAACTTTTAAAAATATAAAAATCAGAGAATAAATCGGTTAAATGCGAAAAAGACATGGAAAACACACACACATATATATATTATATGTAATATATAATTTTAAGATGATATAAAAATCTTTCTTTTTGGAACAATTTTTTCTGAAGTCGTCATTCGTAAGTGTCATTAACAGAGCTGTGTAAGTCCTTTCGGATCTTTTAATGAACTCCTCTAACCTTGCCCTAAGGTGGTGGTCAATTTCTCGCTTGGACCATTCACAATTTACAAAATTTGTCGGAATTCGTCAGTTTGAATTTTTATTCTTTAAATCCCTATTTGTATAATGTTAACATATCGGTCTTACTACGTTTATTTTGGTTCATTCGAAGTTAATGTTTGGAATTGTAGAATATTATTTATATTTTTGTTAGTTAAATATGCCCGTATCTTGTATTTAACTTCGCTTTTTTTACATATCTATTATATTTACTGAACAAAGTAATAAAAAGTCACATAAAGTGCTTGCTGTGTTTAATTTGAAATTTTATTATACATTAAAGTGTGGTACATTTCTTTAGTTAATGCAGATATTTATTAAGTGTAGTAATTTCTTTGTATAATAAAATTGCTTAATGTTTAATTATTATGAATTAGTATTTATTAAATTGTAAAAAATGAAATATAATTATTTAAAATCCATTTTTAGTATAACATTGCTTTTGTTTTCTCTCGTTGTACTGAATATTATTTCATTCGAAGGTTTTGAATAAATCGAATTTTTATTGAGGGTCCCTGAAGTTCGAAGGCTTTTGTGTCCGAATTCTAACTTACTCTCACTATTGTACATAATCATAATTATACTAAAAGGATATCACCTATTAAATAAAATCTTCCATTTAGTAATAACAATATAATGACCTCAAACAGATAAATAACTAATAACAGTCATAAGAGTTTATATTGTGGCTGGAGTGTTCCACAAGACAAAACTTCGATATGGTAATTCCATGTTATTAAGATGAATGTTTTAACAGCAGACGGTGCAGAAGCTAAGTTAATCTTTATTATACGGCTTCTCTTCTTTTCCTATTCATAAATAATAAATGAAAAATCTCTTTTGTACAAATATTCTTATTTGATGAAACTTTGATTAATAAGTCTGTTAACTGTTGACAGATAATTAGAACTGTCATTACGTTTGACTACATAAAAGAAATCTTTCATTCCATTTTGCAAAACTGATTATTAATGCAAAAAAAAAATCTTATTTCATACCACTGATAAGAAAAGAAACGCCAAACTTATAATTAAATGATTAAATGGAAGTACATTGATCGTTGCCAAAATTTACGGTTGTAAGAAAGTTTTTTCTCTCAGACGATTTGTTGTGAAAAAAAAAATGTGATAGAAAAAAATTATGCAGCAATATTTTTCATTTTAAATAATCGTAAAAAAATTGATTAATATGATTTATAAATAAATTAGCTATTTAAAAATTAATCTAAGAATTTTGTTTTCAGAAAAAAAAAATTCGCATTTTATATTCATTATTTGTTCTTATTCAAACTCTTATAATATTCTGTATTCTAACCTGCTATTTCATTTTCTTGGGTAGATCAATTGGAACGCCATTAAAAAAATTAAAAAAATATTAAAAAATTAGAATGAAATCTACGATCGCAAATTTTAAGTTATCATGTGAGAACATTATTATTTTTAAGTCATTATTTGTCTTAATTAATTTAAGTCATTAACCAGTTTAAAACAGTCACGAGACCGGTCACCGGTTTGAACAGTCTCTCTCTCTCATATTATATACTAGCCGCTTTTGGCGACCATCCGGTTCGCCAGTATTACAGCTTGCTACAATTTTCAATTAAATATTTTAAGTAACTGGTCTCTTAATAGATTCTCAAACAAAACCTTTTTAATCTTCAAATTTTTATAGTCATACCAAACTTACACTGTTGTTTAGATTGTTTCGTTCAATTTACTATATATATTTTGCTAATTTGTTGTCATTTCCTGTAAAACATCAATTTTAATTTAAAGTGGAAATGATGAAATTGCAATTAATATGAAGATATTTTTTAATAAAAACCAAGCGTTTTTTTATTTATCATCTTTATTGTTATTTATTTATTGTTATTATTATCGAATATGAGTATTGCAAACAGAATCGCGCGGTATATAAGTCTTATGTGAACTACAAAATATTTTTCATAATTTACGTATTATCTCAAAGAATAATTCAACAAAAATTTCTCAGATTCAGCTTAAAATTCAGTTTTTAGTTTTCTTTTCAAAAGGATTGAAATGAAATCAATAATAATATTTTGTTCCGGCCTATAAATATATTTCATAAATTATGAAGTCTAAATTTAATGCAGTAAGGTATCCTATTCTGAGAAATATTCTGGACACACCAAATTTTAAATAAATGATTGAATGCTTCTATTTTCCACGATCAACTAAGACTTATTTATGAAATTTTGAATGCTAAAAATTAAAATAACTCAACATTTTCATAATCTTAGGCCAATTAATCTTGAGAAACCTGCGCGCTGATTGGCATATTTTCTTTGAAACGATCGATGGAAAATCTAAAATTATCCTTTTTTTATTGAATAGTGATATTCAAATTTTTATAAATCAGTCAGTCTAAGTGATTGATTTAGTTGACTGGAAATTAACTCTTTTTATTTAAAATATTAGTGTTTTAAGAACATTTTGTTAATCGTGATTTCCACAGCAGAAGCTTTATGTAAAATCAAAAATTCGTTATTTATTAGAGCATTTATTGAATCAACTTACATAAAATATAATCATTTTCCATTTAGACAATTTTAGCAGATCTGTGTCTTACTAAAGGTTTACAAATTAGCTGTGTGGCCCTAATTTGAATGGATATCCTGTTCATATTAAACTAAACTTGCCTTAAAATAAAACTGATTGATTGGATTAATAATATAGAGAGTTCGAAAGATCATAAAATAATTTTTCTTGAATTTATTTTTTAGAAAAAATAATATTTCATATTTGCTTCAATTCCTACAACCACGTGCCGAAAATTATATTTTTGCAGATTTCATTTCCAAAAAGATTTAATTTATTTTTAATTGGAGCTTTAATAAATGTGATTGCAACACTTTGAAAAAAGCTCATTTTTTCCCATGAATGCGAAACGTGCTGGTGAAGCTTAAATTTTATTTTTATTTTGTACGAAAAAAATTGTTGAAAAACATAGCTAAAATATTTATTTAAACACACCTAACACGCAGAAACACACCTAAATTTCGCTTAATTTTTAAAATAAAATTCTAATTAAAAATTTGAAAATATAACTCCCAGGTGCACATTCCCGGCCTCCAAGGTATACACTTGCCAAATTTGGTAGCTGTAGGTTGAATGGTCTGGCATGTGTTGAGCGCTAACACACACACACACACACACACACACACACACACACACACACACACA
>JAPMOR010079402.1:423382-435638 GCA_026543865.1 Argiope aurantia | reverse complement strand
CACACACACACACACACACACACACACACACACACACACACACACACTGATTTTTATTATAAGTATAGATATATATCTGAGCTCAACCGATTTTGAGATGAAATAACAGCTATGATGTCATAGTTCTACGGCAACCTTTTAGAAAACATCTGCTGTCAAAGAAACATACATAATAATAAAGCAATACTGGTAAAAGCTGTTCAATCTTTTAAAAACGCATCTGCTTTCTAAGAAGCATACATAATAATAATAATGCAATACTGGTAAAAGCAGGTAAAAAATATATATACGTTTAAAAGATGATAAAAATTGCCATTTATGCTTTATTCATTGCCTACGCGATTTCGAGCTTCAAAACCACCTAACCAAAACAACATCATGTTCTCATATGATATAAACCCAGGATTTATTGTCTCCTTTAGAGTATAAAATTAAGAATCTAAAATTAAAATTAAAAAGGAGAAATATTTTTATTTATTTTCAAAACATTGCTAACGAGCCACCTTTGTTTCTTTTTAGCTTGTTCGAGCGAAACATTGGCTTTCAAAGTTTTTAAATTATTAATCAGGAATAAATTTATTTAAAACATGTTATTGATATTTGTTAAAACTGAAAAAATATGAATTTATTTGAATCACTTTACTGAAAATGATTGCGAATATAAATTAGAAAGCGTATTAATTGCAAAATAAAAGAAAGAATAAATTCATACTTCGGAGTTAATGTTCAAAGAAAATTTATTTTCTAGCTTCATTTTAATATCGTCAAAAGTACGCGATTGAAGGCTTTGATGAAGCAGTGAGAGTAGTTTGATTTATATCGCAACAATGGCAGAGGGTGTGGTGTCCTCTAAAATTTGTTTCCCTAACAAAGGTGCAATCCTCCTCCTTCCACATAAAAACTGAACTTCCATGATCTCTTCCATCATTTCCATATTATACCTTTTTCCAGTCACTCCTAAAAAACAGGGGACGTGGAAATCGCCTTTCGTGAAATGCCTGTTAACTAATTTAATTGAATTATGCTATAACACAATTTCATATAGATAACTATTCACTTCTTGAAAAAGATAATACTTGCAAGCATTGCACCTAAACAATAATTAAAAGAAACCACTCATTTCATACTAATTCATTATTTGACATATTAGAATTATTCAGTTTAAAGTTGCAATTTGAATTAGAAATTTAAAAAATTCTTACTTTGTACTTCATCCGTGATGTTACAAAATGGAAATTGCGAATTCGTGTTGCTAAGAATTGTTCCACGCAGGTAGTGTCTCATGGTACAATTGCATTGCGTTGCCATGTGTTTATATCCACAGGACTTTTCGCAACCCTGAAATTTTTTTTTATTATTAAATATAACATGTTTAAAAGAACATTTTATATCCTACATTGTTCCTTCAGTGACCTCTACTACATCATTTTACAATAAATTATGAAAAAAAAGTTGTAGTTGGAATTTTTTTTATTTATTTATGGAATTTTCAGTCTTCGGTTTTAAAAATTTAGTTTCAAATATCCGAAATTATTAAAATAAATGTATAATAACAAGTTGTTCCAAACAATCATATTTCAGTATCCCATTCAATACTTGGAAAGAAAGAACCGAAGTTAACAATTAATTGTAAAATGAAAGTGCTTTTTATTAAGGTCTTTTAAAATTTTCACGGTTGAAAAATCTGTACTAGAACTACAATAAGTCATGTGGTTCCAGTAAAAATTTACTGGAACCACATGCTCCAGCCATTGTAATACTCTCCTCTTATTGTACTATAAGCTTTACATTGGTTTAGCACATTCTTGATCATATTATCTATTAAAATTTAAGGTAAATTCTACCAAATCTTCACAAAAAAGTGATTTTTCCAAAACTGTAAGGGATTACGCTCTGGTATGCTTCTCTCTTAATATGATGATACTTATTTTTTTCATTTGTAGTTCTTATCTGTCTCTCAAGTGCATTCCAAGCATGTTATATAATATTATGGTGGAATAGTATGCGTGTAATTCTGTTCGATACATATTTTCACTTTAATACGTTGATAAACTCATGCTTCACGATGATAAATAGCCTTACCATGCTTGTAGGTAAAACAAGTTCCTATGGCATCATGAAAATCCGTGTATGGAGCAAAATAATGTTCTGGTAGTAATCCATGCTTCCATTGTGACTTTTTCAAAGCGTAAATTGTATTATGCATCAGTAAAAGATTAGTATACTTCAGATTATTTGTAACAGTTTATTTCTTTATTCGGTTTAATAACAATGCTATTTAATATTTTAATAAGTCACAAATGCAGCAAAACGTTTCACAAGAGACCTATTACCATTTGAATAAATGTAGAACCACAACTGAAAGCCACATTAAACTTCATCAACAAAAGGAAAGAAAACTTAAAGCATTGTCTTCTTCTGTGTGTTGTTTTGTGACTTTTGGCATTTCACAAGTCCGCTGGCAGTTATCTTTCAGCGATTCAAGCCGAGTAAGCGTCTCATGTTTTTTCAGTAGTGTCAACTAGGGCCAAGAGTACGATTTAGCTATTTCATAAGTCACATTCGCTTGCACAACCCCTTTTCACAGGGAGGGAGGCACATTCACACGCCTCATAGATAGAACATAGTAGAAGAATAACCATGCCCTAACCGTGACTCGAACCCGGGACACCCAGATCACCTCCGCACTATCCCTATGCCAGGACGCCGGCTTTGTCCACTTCTTTCTTTATAGTTAGTCAAGGTTTTTTTTTTCTTACTCTAGAGGCCTTTGATCGGGGCTACTTAATTCTATAATTAAGTGAATTAAACTAAGATCAAAGTGCATTTTTAGGGATATATCTTCCAGTTCTAAGCATAAAAGACTATTTGAAACGGTAGTATTCGAAGGGCTGCTAAAATATAAAAATTTTAGTATTACTATGAGTAAACATAAGAAAAAAAAATCTTTGAATTGTGTACCGACCAGTAAAGTGTAGGGGTCTCCATTGTACAATTGCTTGTTTTCGTCTTCGCAACTGCCCCATGGATTCCCCAACCTCTGAACGTTGGAGAGAGATAGCTCCACAGCGGTCATGTCTCTCGGCCTGACATTCACGCCGTATTCGGCCACAAAGGGCAGGATATGTGGATCGTGGATGACGATTCGAGCTCCGATCTCGCGACGGAGAAGGTCAAGGGCTTTCCGATCCGTTACTCGCAACAGAAGCTGCAGGCCTGAAACAAAGAGAAGGAAATTCAAGAGTCATTTTTTTCAATCCATGATGGTTCATAGAAAAACAAGTAGAGAACAGAACGAAATTATTACTAAAAGTTATGTGTAAGTATGGTTTATTTTCGACATAATCTCCATGAAGATTTAGGCATTAGTCATATCGATGGACTAGGTTTCTGATTCCTTCTTCAAAGAAGTTCAGTTCAGACATATCAACATCCCGATTTAAAGCAACACAAGAGATACTTTAGGACGGGCCTCATAATTTTAAATCGTGTAAGATGACGAGGACGACGCCAGAGCTGGCAGCTTCCTCTCCAAATTTTCATAGCACACCAAGCTACACGGAGAACATTTGACCCCGAAGAGTTTAACATGCACCAGACGAACTTACACGATGGGTCTTCGGAGGAATCGAGTTTCAAGCTTGAAACCCTCCGGTTCCTAAGCCGAGACTTCACCAACATGCTACCGCGGCCCTTCCCTTTCAAAGAACGCAACCAATAATGTAAGGTCCATTTGAAACTTCTTACTAGTCTGAAAGTCTTTGAGATTTTTTAAAGAAAAATATCGATCAACAAATATGGCAAATATATCTACAAAAGTCACATTTTTGCCAAGCTATTCGGCCAGATTGTACCTGGGATTCCAGCAACATTCGCATTTTCCGGACGACTTGATCAAATAAATATTCTGATGTTCAGATTTAAGTCCTTCCAAGTCACTTTTCATCAAGAACTTAAGACTGAGTGCTTTATATCACTTCCCTGAATGAAAAACCTGGCAGGGAAGCTAAAACTTCCAGATTAATGAAGAAATCTTCAAAAGCACATTGACTCCCTTCACATCAGAGGCGTTAAAATCTTCGAGGAGATCGAAAAAGTGGTACACCGTTATGACATATACTTGAATTTCCATGACGATTGCGTTGAAAAGTAACCATATTTGTATCTAATATTTGGTCATAAATTGATTTTATTCCTTAATCATCTTTTTTTAAAATTCCATTGGAGTTGAAAAAAGAAAGTCCTAGTAATTGGAATTTTTATAATGGGATTATTTGTAGATAAATAAGCAATAAATGTGAATATTTCGATAGTTTTCGTGAGATTGTACAAAAGTAAATAATAAAGTTTTCATTTATTAACATTTTATTTATCATTCTTTTCAAGGCAATTATTTGTATAATTAATGTTCGAGTATTCTTAGGTGACTGGAACTGTACAGCAATGTTTGGTCTAAAATGCTACATATGAACATTTTTAAAAAAATGCCATCAAAAATGCAGCTCTTTCTTTTTTTCCATTTCAACAAGACTTCATAAAATTTGAATACAACTCAAGAAATTTAAACGTCAAATGCAATGAGTACGGCAGTAGCTAGAAAAATTTTGGTTTGGTTTCTAATTTTGTGTTTTTGAACTCCTATTTCGAATGTGGCCCGCATATATTCAATGACATTGATGTTGGTGTATTGTGGTGGTGTGTGCAACTGCTGTTTGCAATGAAAAAGGCACCACATTTTGACATTACGTACTTTCTGTTTTGAGTCGTTGTCCTGCTGGAAAATGAAATATCTCTCTAAACCCAAATTTTTAGTACTTTCCTTTAGATTTCTGCGACGTATATCCAAGTAAGCCATATGACTCATAATGCCATCTTTAAAAACTAAATTTCCTATCTCAGATGAAGCCATACAACCCCAAAGCATGTTTAACTGTTGGGTGTACATTTTTTGGGATCTATACGGTCTCAGTAATCTAAAGGAAAGTACTGAAAATTGGATTTAGATGAAAATTTCATTTTCCAGTAGGACAACGACTCCCTAACAGAACACACGTAACTTCAAAATGTGTGTCTTTTTCATTGTAAACAGCATTTACACACAACATCATAGTATCTCGACATCAATGTCATTGAATATCTGTGGGCCACATTCGAAATAGTGGTTCAAAAACACAAAATTAGAAATAAAATCCATTTAAAACAAGTTTTTAAGACGAATAGGGTAAAATATCTTTAGATACCACCAAAAATTGATCTTATCGGTATCAGGACGTTTAAAGGCCATAATAAAAGTCAAAAGATATGCAATTAAATATTGACACTTTTTTTCTTTGCGAGATATTACAAAAATTTCATTGGTGTATTCCAATTTTTTGAGGCAAAAATCTGCGTATGTTTATTTAAAATGCTTCAGAAAATTTTCAGTTTCAAGGTTGTTCGTTAATTGTTCTTTATTTTTACTTTAAGTTAAACCATTTGTTATATATAAAAATAAAATCATGTTTTCAGTTCTCAGTAATGTGTTATTTATATTGAAAGTCAGATTTATCAAGTAAAAGTAAGGTGTACTCTCAATTGTTTGAGCCACTGTATTTAAATTGAGCATTGTAATTTTCCTTATAGTATAAATAATAATATTAAACAGAAAAACAAGATTTTATTTTTTTGCGATTTTACTATCAAAAAATTTATCATCTTTATGACAGTTTAAAAATAAAATATAAATAATCATTCTACCATTTTTATATTCCAGAATTTTGATAAAGAAATCACTGTTGAACTTTAAATTGCAAAAATATCGTCTGCGTTTGCATTATAAATTTTAAAAAATATATTTCCTTGAAAAATAATGGTTTGGTTTACTCTAAAACACATATTTATTAAATGTTTCCATAAAAGTTCTATAAAAGTGATAATTGAAGTGCTGCTATGGAGACTTGTATAGACAGAAATTGTTTTCGAAACATAATGAGTAAACTTTTGAAATTTTTTGAAAATATTGATATTATTCTCATAAATGCCAATCAAACTGTGTCATTTGCATGATGAATAATCAGAAAATTGTTAAAAAGGATAACGTGAGCCTTATATTTTTTCCCTCATTAAAATTTGAATTTCTTTTATGAGTGCTATTTTTTCAGTGTTTTTATCAGTGTTCTTTTTTTCTTAGAGTTTTTATCTATTGTTTTTGATAATTATTATAATTTCCATTCAGCTGTTTAAATAATGTTTGAAAAACAATCTATAATATTTTTACTTTTTAATAACTTTTTTTAAGGGAAACTATCTAAAGAATGCATTGCAAACGACCTCGAAATTTTCATCAATGCCAACGTAATAGCTTTTTACGAGCAGGAAAAAAGACAGTTTTGTAATTATATCTCATGTATATGTACGCACAAATGTATCTAATAGTGTATACGTGCGCATGGGTAACCGAAAGCGCAATAAGATAAAGGGAGGAAATTTTGTTTACAATAAAATTTCAGATGTGTGTTAAAATTATCCGCAGATTTTTTAGAAACATATATGATCTCTCTATTCCTTTCATAGTTCTAAAAAATTAGGGGATCTGTACTTACAAAAGTGAAAAATGAATGAAATTTTTGAGAGAATTTGAATGAAATTTCAGACACATATTAAATTAGCTCATTAATTTTGTTACTATCTGGTATTTACATTCAAGGGAAATACATTTTTAAATAATGTGTTTATTCTCATGCACGAGGTTGTTTTATTCAAGGAAATTATAAAATGATTTATTAGCGCGTAGGTTATCTTGGTTAAAAACTGAAAATATTTTTTCAAAGAACTGTAGAAATTACAGAAAGGAATAAAGAAACACACTGAGAGAGAGAGACAGAGAGAGAGAGAGACTAGTTCTGTTTACATTTCCTGTTATTTTAAAGCAAATATTAATTTGAATAGTAATTATATTTAAAACAAAAGAAAATAATCTTATCTGCTAAGAAGATTAAAAAATATTCTGCTTAGAAAAAAAGTTTATGGTTTCTTTTCTCTTTTTTTTTGTTGTTGTTGTCAAATTTAAGTAAAATTTTTTGTGAATAATTTTGTTATGCCAACTTAAAAATGAAGTCACAGTATTTAAATTTACCTCTATGCTTATGAATATAATCAGCATATTTTTTCCTCATGGCGAATTCTCAGGATTAAATTCAAAAATTAGCGATAAGAATTACTAACGACAATAAACAAAGTAACTCACAATATCTTAAATAGTATTTCATTTCGTTTGCTTACATTAAAACGCATGCTAATGAATAATTCCTCGCTTTCATGATAATCTTTTAATGACTTTATTTATGGCAGCAGAGTGTACTCCAGTAATAACTGATAATTTTTATGCAAATGTCTTTCAGTTATTACGGCTATTGCTAAAAAAAGGATAAAAAATTAATCAAATGTTAAAATATGATTTTTGGATGGTTCTATTTCAATCAACGATTTCAGTGAAATAGTTCAATTGCCAATTCAAAAATTTTTTAATTCTGCTAAGTTTTAATTAATACACGCTTCATTTTGAAGCCACAAACTTATTTTAAGACTGCCTTCACAAATATAATTATGGTCATGAGCAAGGATGGTCAATGAATTATATCTTCCGACCAAATTTTTTCGCTGCACTAGTTTGAAGAAGTTTGTCTCGTAATGGAATATTTAACGAGCAGTAGATTAACATATAAATTCTTTGGAATAGGTTTCGGATAGAATATTCTTCGATCTCGAGAGGGAGATAATTTTTTGACTATAAAATTTACTATTTCATTAAACAAAAAAAAATCATTAACTCATTTAGTATACAAAAGATATTTCTATGCATTTTCTGTCAGAAACAATATTGCTTAATAAGCCATTTGGTACTTTGTTCAAAAAACGTGAATTGTCTTGCATTAAAATTCTGTTTTCTCTGTTTGGACAATTCATAATTCTACAATAATTTTTTTTAAATGATTTAGTTTTAAGAATTTCTTTGTTTTTCTATCGAAAGGGAGAAATATTTAATTTTTTTTCAAAAAGCCTTAAATGTAATATATGAAAAATAAAATAAAATACAGAAGTAAAAATTCACCGCTTGTGCTGCCATATCTCTCTATTTCAATAGGTTCATCGGCACCAGGGATGTTGTATCCTACGTAATTAAACATGTAACATTTCCCGTAAGTAGGATCATAAAGAACTGTGAAATTCCTGAAAGAAGTAATAATCAAAGTTGAAATAAAGATAATTTTAACTAGTTCAAAACTTCTTACATAATAGAGTAGCATCGCTATATGATGGAAGCGAAAAACTCTCGCAAGGTTTTCTTTTACATTTTTCAACATTTGTAAGCAAAAGTAGAAAATTATTGTAAGTTAAAAGATTTCATTTCATTTCATTATATAAAAACTTTAAAAGAATTATTTTGAGCATGATTTACTAATGCATAATTCTTAGTATATTCTGTAGTGCGAGGTGTGAGTTTTTTTAATCTGGAAACGGTGTCTACGAAATTTTTATTTTCACTCCTTCCACCACCACCCTTTAAAAAAATTATGGCTTCAGAAACCCTGTTGTAGTTAATTTAATATTTATTGCACTGAGCCTAACTAAACATGTGAAATTTCTTAGGAAGCGTATACAGTACTTTGAAATTCACGTAAGATAAAATTCAAATTTGGAAAAAAATGCGTCTTTTTCTTTGTTTTAAATTGTATTTAAGGTTCATTTGAAGCAACTGTGCAATAAGGAATCGTTTACAAAATGTGTAATTCGAATAAAATATTATTATGTAAATTAATGAAAAATATATGTTTGTAAAGCATTGTTGGAATAATTGTAATGATACTTTTCCCTAAAAATAATTACTGAGCCATTAGTAGTCTGTTACACACCAGATTTCATTTGGCCAGGTTTTTCGTGTAAAGATACTCTTAAAATTAGTTAATTTATCATAGTGGATCCTAAATCTAACAAACGATGTTCAATTTCCAATTGCATAACTACATACAATTAAACAAGATAACGATCTTTCCCCTAGAAAATCGTTTGCTATTAGCCAATACTTATACCTCTATTTAACAAATTTCTACCTCTGAAAAAAATAAATATTCTTTACAATTTTTTTTCTTTGTGCAAGAAATGCTGATATTAACAAAATATATTGTATAAACATTTAATTCGTAAAATGATTACATGGTTATTTTTATTTTGTAAAAATTATGAAATTCTCTGGTATGTAGTCAAAGTGTACAAATTCTAAATTTTAAAATAAAAAAATACAATATTACAATTTAAATTAAAAATGATCGCTGTGCTTCATTTCCATAACAATGAATTAGTTTGTCTTTGATAGATTTTATCATTAACTGAAAAATGACAACGACTCCCAGTTGAAGCGGAATTTTACGTTTAATTTGTTTCCATGCACAAAAATCTATTATTTTAATGCTATATCGGTGCATTGTAAATACTTACTCTTTTAAAACAAGTTGTTGGACTCACGCGACGCTTACAATTTGTCTATTAATTCTTAACTAATTTACAATCGATTCCTATTTTTACATTTTATCAATGTACCAAAAAAATTCTTGTCTTGTGCTTAAACTTATTTTACTTTCACCTGATTTATAATATTATCTCACTAATATTATCAAATTTTTATCAGATTACATTCTATGAATTTCCACTAGATAAAATATAACATTGATCATCATTCAATTTCACTAACTTCATTCCCAATTATTTCAAAATGCATCAAGTATTTATATAATTTTAAAACTTTCCAGGATAATTTCAAATATAGTTCATAACCCAACACGTAGATGTATAATGTGTGTCTGCACATTAGTTGCTTCTAGAAATTATGAAATACATTTAGAGTTCTTTGAAATATCATGCAACTATTCTCATTTTGACAGTTTTTATGTGAAAAAAATGTATCTGATTTTAATGCTTCCGAATGTTTATTAGGTTTTATAAAGCATATAAAATACTTTGAGCAATCTTTAAGGGTGAGAAAATATGTAAGTTAGGATAAATTATCGTATAATGAGAACTCGACGTAGAGTTTATTTGCTATCGAATTGTTCATACGGTTTCTCGGCGTCTCATATATATGAGATTCTCTGCTAAAATAATGTGAAAACCAAATATGATGATGCGATCCTTGTTGCTAGGATTTCTGTATCTGTAGCTACCGAACGAGAATTGTCTGATATAAAGACGGCCTTCTCTATGAAAGGGTCCCAGTGCAAGAAACCATTTGGGTCCCTAAATATTTTTGCAAAGTTAAAAAAAAAAAAATACAAATACGAACACGTATTACCATTGCATGTTTATTTAGTTCGTGATTTTGTTTTTGCTATTAATTACTTCAGGAAAATTACAATTTTTTGCCATATTTTTTCAATGCTTACATTAGTATAGCAAGTGCATTTAAGCGCAAGCACACATGCTTAACAGAAGATAATTATTTATTAATCTTAAGTTGCTGAAAGGGCGATCAGCATTTATTATAGTAACTGACATTTTAAAAGAAAGTTTTAACACAGTTAATACATTTAGAAATAAATCATTATAATTATTAATTAATATATATTGCAATATGTGTTGAGCGTTATTTACATCCCTTTCATTCAAAATCAAATTCCGTATTTGGAATAGGTTTTCATCTACATAGTTATTATAAAACGTTACAAAGTGTTTGGAACATTTTTCTAATTCATGCTTTTTTTTAAAGTTTTTATATCAGTAATAAATTTGAAATACCTTTAAATCTTCTATCTGTACAATAACAGTATCAGTTACAGAGTTAGAAAATAACATCTATATTCCTCAAACGGGTTTTCTATAATTTCATCTTCTGCTGTTTCGAAATTTTTCTTTTTCGAATTCATTTGACAGGAAAACATTCTTCAGGATTCAAATTACGTGCTATCGCTTTTGCTTCATCTAAAAATGAGTTAAATTTTGCTCTTAAATTTTTCGGTTTTAGTTTTAATTTTATTGACTAAAATAAAAGCCAAGTTGAGTCATTGTTTTTACTTGAAATAGTTTATTAATAGTGCTAATTCTGGAAAATTTTATAAACCACAGCATTAAACATAAAATAAATGTCATTTCTTCTTTGAATCCAATGGAGTTTTATCTTCGGATACTGCTGCATTATTGTTATTTGCATTAATAAATTCTTCTAGGTCATTACAAGTTCGTTCAAACTGTATATACACTGCTTTAACCGTTTGGCTTCCCATTGAATATCGCATAACGGTTTAAGAGTAATGTTTGAATGCTTTTGTAGAATTTCCCATCTTTTTGTAGATGCAGAAAATAAGCAATATAAACATTACAATATCATAAAAAATTACAATATATACTGTTGGAAGCGTCATAACAAATTAAAAGAGTGTCATAGGTAAGGCATATAAATTGCATGTGGGTTTAGAGCAATTATAAATTGTACACCTTTATATTTCACTTTCACGTTGCTACCATTATCGTATGCTTGTTCATTACAATCCATCTATATCTAAATCAAACTCTTTTAATATTTACAATAGAGCTTTTGCTAGTTCTTCTCCTATCAACTCGGATACTTCAATAAACCTTATATATGACTCATTTATACTTAATACTTTCTCTCCAAGATTAACATACCTAATAAAGACTGAAATTTGTTTTTTGTGGAAAATATCAGAAGCATAATCCCTTTGGATACTGCAACACTCGACTACTTTTACATCGTCTTTAATTTAGTCAAGAACTTCACTTCCTAATGCAGAAATAATTTGTTCATGTGATGTGTACTCTAAATCATGCACAGTTCTATTTTTGGAATTTTCTTTTCTGTTTATATGATCCATAAGCATAGTAGTATTTACTAAATAATTCGATTAAATTAAAAAAAATTCCATTATTAGGCGTTCCTATTATTTCATGGTTTCCTCAAAGGGGAAGATTATTACATGCTAAAGTTAGAATCGCATCTACAATTCTTTAAAATAGTAGTTTAAGAAGTTTCGTTTCCTTATTTATATTAATTTTATTTGTTTTATCAATAGTCGAACATAAATTTAGTCCTTTTAGCAATTATTTCCAAGCAATAAATGAATTAAA
The DNA here is from genome assembly GCA_026543865.1 of Argiope aurantia. Lineage (NCBI taxonomy): Eukaryota > Metazoa > Arthropoda > Arachnida > Araneae > Araneidae > Argiope > Argiope aurantia. The sequence continues at coordinate 423,524 of JAPMOR010079402.1, read as the reverse complement.
CGACAAGCAGAACGCTCATGAACATAAATTACCGTTGATAACTTTCTCCAATTATTATTAACATCTATAAATCGTGAAGATTTGTCATTTCCTCTGGAAGATAATATATATATATATATATATATATATATATATATATATA
>JAPMOR010079402.1:364831-423282 GCA_026543865.1 Argiope aurantia | reverse complement strand
ATATACACCATGTCATGCATTTTTGAATAAATCAACCAGTTGCGAAGCTGCATTTCACCATTTGGCTCTTTTATAAAAAAAGTAGTAAGTAATGGAAAATGATCTACCTCCAGCATTCTTAGAAAAAACTCCTATGTGTTGTACAGGTCTGTTAACAAAAAAGATTTTTAACATCATTTATCATAAACCTGAATCACTTATTTGCACATGATTATATTCGTTATCGTTATTTTCGTCATTATTTTCTAATTGAGCATACAGTTCTTCAAAGATTTTCAGTTTCTACACTTACATTGCAAGATTGTATAGTCTGTGCGGAACTTTCCTCGCCCGTTGAAGCTTAAATTATAACTTCTGAAGTCGAAGCAATTTCGTTGTCAGAATTACTTCATAGACAATAAAACAGATCTACTCGTGCCCTTTTAAAATTTAGCTTTCCTTTTTTTCTTTTCGGCTAATTTTCTTTTTTGAAACCGCGTCTTGACACCCAGAGGAATACTTCCTTGGCATAGACATAATTAGATCTAACAATATTAAACATTTTATAGTATGAATGATCAAAGTAATATATGAAATTTAACCTAGCAGGTGAGATAAATGACCGTACTTTATGTTTATAATATGTTGCACACTTGCAAGCTGTAATATACCTGCACACTTCGTATATTTCAAAACCCATCGATTGTTTCAGTTAAATTTGTCCTCTCTTCTTTCCATCCCGCTATTATCATTCAGAACATTATTTTAGTTCTTGATAATATTGAGCCCCTCTCAATCACAGGGCCCCGGTGAATAGCATCCGCCGCACCCCCTAGATGGCCGGCCCTGGTCTGATATTTTCGTTAATATATTCGATAGTTAATCATGAATTTTAGTGAGGATAGATTACATTCAAGCGTTTTCAAAAATTTCCTTCATAAATTTTGTTTTTTTATGTTTATTTGTTTTTTCGTCCGTGTCATTCTTGAGCCTTTTCATTTCAGAATGATTCATTGTCCCTCCTTTCCTTTAACAGACATTTGTTGTTGGGGGAGCCCCCACAGCTCGATGCACAGCATGCCAATGCTTAATGACAGTTCATATTTTTTACCTTTTTAAAAATGATTGGTTTATTCTACCTTATATAAATATTGTTCATTTCTTTTAGTTTTTGAAACATTAAAAAACAGTATTATTTTTATTTATTTATTTAATCCAGAATAGATTATTTGTAACCTTGAACAGAAGTTTTAATTAACCTTTTGAAATGTGATCATATGCCTTTTTATGAACCATATATTTCCATATACCTTATGGTCGGCGCTGTATAATCAGAAATGGTTTTAGCATCAGTCAATTCCATCAAACTCAACTCTTTCCTTTAAGGCGGTCCTATGTACTGCGGTCGCCTATTTATCTAGATGTTTCTGTCACTTCTTAAATGTGTACCATGAGTTCAGAAACACTTTGAAACGTTGAACGTTAACATTTACACAGATTTATCGGTGACTGTTTATTTTTTACGACCCCTGCGATAAATCAAAAACAATAACAAAATGCAAATCGTCGTTAACAGCTCGTAGAAAGCTTGGTATCTTGTGCATTAGGAGATGGCTTAATATGAAATTTGGCGATTTTGACATAATCTGAAAATCGCCAAGTAAATCCGGGGTCTGCAGAAATCAGCAAGTACGAAAATTAGGAATAAACAAGTATTATCTTTTAAAACCATTTTGTAACGAAAGATTGAATTTTTTGAAAAAAATTCCTATAATTTTTGGGGGGCTGGGGAGGGGATTGGCTTTCAAAATTCTACAGTCATGTTGTATTATAGAAATGAATTATTCGAAATCAATAAATAAAGTATACTCTCTATGGCAACGCCTTCCTTCGAAGCTACACGATGCAACTAGACTATCAAAAGTGACTCCATAGTGGTAGAGTTCCTTTGTGGAAGGCATCAAAGCTTCTTCAATGTCCACTAAGTCATAGGTTTTAGCATGCTTGATAAGTCGAATAACATCTTTAACTTCTTGATCTCCGATAGAGTCATATAATTCTGTAACAGGGGAAAAAAGTTTCTTTCAATTATTGTAAAAAAAAAAAAAAGGAAATAGAATATATATTTTCTTGGAAAATAGTTACAAGATTTCTATACAACTAAATGTTATTGGAATTACTGTGGAAAGAGATAATTTTAATGTAATTTTTTTTTCTCATTTTGAGTATTTTTTCTTTATTAACAAAATTTTATAGCTTGTAGCATGACATTATAGATATGTTGCAAGTTCTTTTTTCATATATAAAAATTATAAAAGAATCACATGACTGAGATTTTTAGATTTTTCTAGATTATATTTCTAATACAAATGCACTTTGGAGGGAAAAATTATCAAATTATTATTATCATCAGTATTATCAGTAAAAAATTATCAATATTATTTCAAATATATTAGTTAATAACTACTGATGCTACTGCTTTATATTAGTTAATAACTACTGATATTGGAGCTCAAATATTTTAGGTTAAAAATCTGAAGACGTTTCTGAAAGTAATTCAGAATCTTTTTTTATGTAATATTTGTTTACTTTTCTTCCACGGAATTTTGATGTACTGATTCACATATAGATTAAAACATTTGATAATCATATTCCCCAGTTGCAATTCTTTTTAGAATACCTAATTTGTACTATAAGTCATATCACTGACTCTCCGATGCTCTGCCTCGCCCGAAGGCACGCGGATAAATAAGTACTGAATGACCGGACCGCCGCAACAGCAACATTGGCGGTAACTGTGGTTGAGTCCTAAGGGCCATCACCGGCCACGATACAACCTTTCCCTAAGGAAGTAAGTTCCGTCATCGATGGGAGGAGCCAGACCCCCACCTTTTCGTGTACCCTCCAGTGTGGTGAGATCCAACCACCATACCGGAAGCATCTCATCCTCATTTCGAGGTACCCCCGGGAGAGGGGGAGAATTTGCATTATAAGATCTGAACTCTTGCTGGAAGAATGCGTTCAATTTTTAATGCACTGACATTTTCTTTTCTTGACTACAACCTATTGATGCACTGTCACAGTAAATCCTTTCAGTCACCTAATATGTTATTATGTTGTTATTATTATGTTATAGGATGACATTATGTTATTATCACTTGCATTTGTCTTCTTGCCCTCTCTGAAAATTATTAAAGTAATATCCTGAGACATCCTGCAAATAAATAAATTTGCCATTTGGAAGAATTTAAATAAAAAGTAATAATTAAATGAATATTACCTTCGATATCTTTCTGTATTATGCTTTTCTCCCATGTGTCTTCGGTCGAGAATCCTTCGCATTGGCATGCTTGTTGGCTGTAAGGCGTCAAAGACGCGTGCAGAAATCTGCATCCTTCAACTTGCCTGCTACTGTTGCAAAAAAGTGGCGAGCAACTGCAATTTGAAATGCCTTCAGTCAGGCAGAATTCGGTTAGACAAGGATTATCGACACAGGTGCACTTTTCTTGGAACCATGACCACTCGCAGAGTGGGTTCGAGTAGCAGGCGTCTCGTAGAGTTACATTAAATCTAGAAAATGTTCATAAAGATTTTTTGGTATGGATAAAGTTTCATGCAGGCTAAAAAAGAAAAATGTAAATGTATAAATTATAAACGTAGATTATTTTAAGGGTCTTAAAATATAGCTTGCAATAAAATAATTGAAATGAAAACTAAAATGAGCAAAACCAGATTTTATGGATAATTCTCATAAATCACACAAGATAATTCAATCTATTATCCATCAAATTGTTTTGAAATTTTGTAGAAACATTTTCTTTGAACGTTTTTCTAGTGAATGTATAATAAATAATATATATTTGCATCAATATATATTTTTAAAAATTATGGTCTTTAATGTAAAGAACGGAATCAAAAACCTATAACATTTTTTGTTAACTTTGAAATTTTCATTTATCTAATGTAGCTACTAATATATAGCATGAAGCATGTTTAAGCATTAACTTTATTTGAATGTTTACAGAAATTTGATCTCTAGCATTCATGAAGGCTCTGAAAATTTAGTCTAAAAATACCATATATTTGAATTTTAAAATTAAACAATGATTTATACTCAAAAATGATATTCTATTATTAATATTTATTCAAATAAAATCAAAAATATTTTCTGGAAATACTTGAATACCCTCAATGATATTTGAAAAAACGGAGGTCACTAATAAAATCTGATTCAAATCATGTCTTCCATATTTTCATAATAATCAAATATTGCTAATTAATCCATAAAGAATATGATAAAACTTTTAGCTCTAATTTACTAATTTTTTTTAATAATTGTAGATCGTTCTTGTTAATTAAACAATAAAATCTCATATTGATTCATAATATGAGGAATTTATTTACTAATATCTTTATTTTTCAACGGCGCTTTGTTGTTTTAAATAAATAATAATAAAAAAAAGAACATTAAATTGCAAAATTCGAGTTTCTTAATCTGTAACATAGTCTAAAAGCTGTTGCAACTATTTCATTCTTAGGTATTAAGGAAAACTCCTTAATCATATCCCAACGAATCTGAGATCTAGTACTTACATGTAGTAAAATAGAATCCCCCCCCCCCCCCCCCCCCCCCCCGCCCCAAGCGTCTTAAGAAAAAAAAAAGCTGAGATTTTCTACACACTGTGCATTAGATGACCTTTCTTTCAAGCTAAGAAAATTTATGAGAATTAAAGAGTAAAAATATTTTCAACGTTTCAGCCATCTTCCCGTCAATGATTAAGAAACAATTTTTTTTGATTATCTTAAAATGTTTTCATTATTGCCTGATTTATATATTGGGCTGTAAGAAATTAATATTCCGACCTTTATTGTAATCTAAATTTATTTTTGTTCTCAGTTCTTCGAAAAATTGTCTTCGGCGATCATCTCACAGGCCTGCAGATATGAAGAAGGTGTTTAAACGTAAAATTTATTATTATTATTGGTGGGTGAGTTTGCTCCAGGAATTTAACGAAAAATTATATTGAAGTCAGATAAAACAAAATAAAAAAGCATTGTATAACTGTTTTTGCTGTTTCTTTTAATATAAAAATGGTATTTACTAGATGAATGTTTTATTAGATGTGATTAAGAACGTTCTTATTGTTTTTCGAAAAATATTGGAAGACCTATTTTCAGGCAAACGTTTTTGCATTATTTCCTTTGTGTCAAACAAATATATCTGACAAATTTCTTTTTAAGTTTAAATGCTGAACTTGAAGTCAAAAGAAAAACGCTATATAAAGTAATGGCATAGCAACGAGGAGAAAGAGGGGAAGAGAGCATTGATACGCCGGCTCCAAGTGTTTAGGATGAGACGAAATAGTAGTGAGCAAATATCACTTTTCAAAGCTAGATTCAATTAGTGGTGAAAATATATTATTAGTTTAGTTATATTTGTGAGGACACTTATGACGATTAAGATGTTTGGGTTCCACTTGTCTTCATTTTGCCGCTGATAACGCAGCATCATAATTACGTTTATGCAACCTCAGTTAGCGTAATAATTCCTTTTCCAGAAAGGGTGAGAATTTTTTTTATCATTCTTAAAGAAACTATACCCATAAAAGTTGAGTGTCACATTCTTTTATTTGATATCTAAATTATATTTTCTGAATTATTTTTTAAGTAATATCCATCTAAAAGTTGTGGTTAAATAATTTATTAAACGCTACCAATATTATTAAAATATTGTCAATACATCGTCGTTAAATGTTGTTCAGTAAGTTGTAGCATGGTTAGAAAGAGAAGAGATTGGTAGCATAATAAATTGTATAAAATATAAAAATCTTGATATAAAAAAGGGCAATTGTCGGTTTTAACGGCGACCAAAAAGAGCCTAGAAAATATTTCGAAAAATTTGGGGATTTCATTCGTCTAACTATAGTATGTGATTCGCAATTTGAGTATATTTTTATAATTTGGCGAAATGTTTTCTTAGCACGTTTTTGGTCGCCCTTAAAACCGAACTGTTTCTAAAAATGTTTTTAAAAAATTGAAAAATGAAAATGAAAGAAAGTTTTTAAAATTATTTTTGTGTCACAGTTTATTTCTTTACCTTTTTCCATAATATTTTTTTGTGCTTAATTGAGCGATTTTACTTTTGAAACCTGCAACTTCCTTTGATATAGAGTTGTTCAAATTACTTCAAAATTGGCCTAACACATGTTTTATTCATCGCGACATTTTCTTCAAAATGAGTTTACTTTAGATGCTCAAATAAAAAGCTTTTGTAGTGAACAAATGCTTTCCTGTTATGTTTGCACGCTAAGAGAAACTATTTGTTTGGATTCTAAGTGAATAAATTCATCGTGGTATTTGAATGGAAATTTCTCACGCACCTTAATGCTTGCGTTTTTGAATAATGGTTTTTAATATTTTTAATATGAGTAAGTCACTTTTACTGTTATTCATAACACGTTTTTATACCTAAGAGAAGTGTTTTGAAAACTTGTTTTATGCACAAATTATACTGAGAAAAGTAAAGATAAACACTTTCTGAAAAAAAAGGGAGAATATTCAAGAATGAAAAGTAAACGCATTATAATGATTTCATCAATTTCATTTTTATTTTTTTATATTACTTATATTTCCTTATATGCATTAGCTTTCTTTCCTTATATTCATTAGCTTTTAAGAACAATTTTAAAATAATTAAAATTTAAGAAATGACATTTAGAAAAAAATTATGTACATATGAAAAAAGGATAGTCTGCACATTAAACTTTTGAAGCCATTTGGATGATCCTTACGTCTAAGGACCTTTGTCAATCGTTTAGGCATAGAAATGGATCTGTTTGGATATTGTGGGGGAGAATGGAACTGATAAGACAACCAGAATTTTAGATTGTGAGTAGTATGCGTATGATCATTTTTCTTACGTCTAAGGACCTCTGTATTATAGTTTTTTTAAAAAATCAATTAAAATTTAAGAAACGGCAATTAGAAAAAACAATTATGTAAACATAAATAAATTATGATCTGCAATGTACTGCAAATTAAACTTTAGAAGCAAGTTGGATGATCCGTACCTCTAAAGACCTCTGTCAATCGTTTAGGTATAGAATTGATCAGTTTGAATATTGTGGAAGAGAATGGAAATGATGAGATAACCAGTTTTACATTGTGGGAAGTATGTTTATGATCACCCTCCTGTATAAATTAAAGTCTTCTCTAAGCTTCAAATATTTTGGGATCCGTTTTAAATTTTCTTTTAAAATGTTTATACACTTCCAATCAATCATTATTCCTCTACAATATTCAAATCTACACAAGCTTCTAATTCTCTAAAGCTATAACTTGTTTTCTTCCCATCATTTTATTCCCATCATCTTCCCATCATTTTTATTAGTTCTGCATCTTTGATGTCAAAGATGCAGAACTTGGTCTCGTCAGAGAAAATAAATTTTTTCTTAAAACTATGCAAGCTTATCTATATGCTTTTTCCAAAATCTAAACGCTTTTGTTTATTGGCAGGTAATATATATGGCTTTCTAAAAGCTCTACGGCATAATAATCAGTATTTTTCAAATTTTCCATATGATGTTTTCCTGATTTTTTTTCTTCAAATCTCTCTATTACTTCATTTACAGTCTTTTCACGGGCAGCTGAGCAATATTGCTTGCATTTCATTTAACAGAAATTTTTAATAATTCTTATCCATTAAACTAAGAAATTATCCATTTCTTAGTTTTAAAATAATTTCCCTTTACTCAGGAGTAATTTCCTTCTCTTTCAAATTCATTTTAATTGTAATTTATTTCCCCAAATTCTTGAAAATGCAATATTTTAAGATTATTTATCCGCACTGAATAAAAGTTTATTCGAAAACTGAAATTTAACTTGCGAATATGCTAATATTATATTTGACCGCAAACTTTTTCGTAATTTTTAAATCCAATTAATTAAAGAAAACAATGTGTGTCATATTTCTAATATTGTTATTTAAATGTAATAAGTCGTGAAAGGAATGTAATAAATAGAAACGAAATTAATATAATCATTATAATATGTTTTTTGTTGTTCTTGAATATTTGCTATGCGATTGCATCTAGATTTTTTCTGAAAAATATAGATTTTAAGTTCATTTATTTAAGCAGCTGTGTCTGTTATTTTAACATCATAGCAAAAGAAATTTATTCGTGCTCACATGATAAACGTTAATGTATCACGCCAATTAGATCAATTTATATGATATCATGCCATATAACAAATTGTGCCAAATGATTCAATATCCATGAAATCATTGGCACATAATGAACATATTTGGACATGTTACCTAACTGCACGTTTCTTCTGCAATATCGCGTTTTTTGCAATCTGGAAGTTGGAATTCCAAGATGAATTTGGCGCTGCTTATTTGACATGAATTTTGCTTCTTTTAATTTTGGAGAATAAAAGGACATATCTTTATAATATTTTGTAAAACAGCATGAAGCACTACATTAGAAGATGCGCACTTATGATATGTTTGTTATGTCACATGATTTCATTTCACTACATAATTTTTATTCTCTTTTGAAAAAATTTAAATATTAAGATGAATTAATATTGCTGTGGATTTTCTTTTGTCTGCTGAGAATAAATGGATTATGAATTTCATCAGAGTATCTTTAATATTTTTGTAAATCGCAGAAACACGTAGCATTCAGAATCTGAATTAGAAGGCATCTTAGCATAATTCAACAATATCAATAAAAATTCTACGAATGTGTTTATAGATGCCCAAATGTCCTATTAATTAGACTGCACCAAGGAACTTAAATAACTTTAGTTAACTTTAACAAGGAATTTAAATAGCTTTAACTAAAATTTACAATAACTTCACTAATACAAATAATTAGCTCGCATAAATGTTTTTTAGTATAAAGGGAATCAATAATTACTAATATATAAATCAGAGGGCCCTTTTGTATGACAATATATAATAGGAATGATGATTTTATATGAATTCGCTACTAGCAATCCAAGGCAAAATGGCTCCATTCAAGTGCTCCTATTGTATTATTTTCAGTAAAATGATGTGGGAACTCCTTGCAAGTCCTGACAACGAGAATCTGTACCAAAAATTCAATATTAGAATTGATTTTGGTATTTTATATATAAATGATATATTTTCAATGCGATTCAGCTCTTAGAATAAACATTGCATTTTAAAATAAGTGATTAATCAATCAATTCACTCATTTTTCCAATAAAATGTAATTATTTGTTAAATACATAATTTTTTGAGCTTACAAGCTTTCTATGGTAGAAGTTTCTGATAAAGGAAATGGCTAACTCTCCTCAGCAATTTTGTGCGACGATTTGGACTCTGCCTTAAAGAGAAATCGTATTTTTAATAATTGAGCTTAATAATTAGTATGAGGGAAAAGAAGAATTTTATAAAATTTGGGGTGAATACATTTCAAATTTAAAAAAATGGATTCTTTGATTATTTTTTTTTGAAAATTAGACTTTCAATTGAAATGCGAAAAAAAAATGGCAAATGGGATAACTAATATTGAACAAAAAAAGTATAACCTCAGTCAAAAGATTCTTTCCTCTTATTATTATCTATTTAATATTAAAAGGGTAATATTTAATGTTACTGGAATAAAAAAACTTTGATTTCATGAAAGTGTTGAATATTTATTTTTCAAAAGATACTTACTGCTCTCTTTTCACTTTCTGCATCATCTTTTCAAGTTCTAAAAATCTTTTGAGGGATGTTTCTTCAACGAAATGACCAAAGATGGGATTTAATGAGCAAATAGTGACGGCCGGAAAAGGTAGTTTACGACGGATAACGTCCTGCAATGTGAAAATAAAAAATATATATATATCATGGTTGTGTATTTGCTCAGTTTCAGTCATGATTCATATTAACGAATTTTAAGCAGCATAGATCTGAAATATAGAAGAGACATAGAGAACTTGTTAATAATCGGCATACATATTATTAGCAGTTAATAATTAATTCAATATCATTAATTTACATAAATTAATGAAATATAAGAAATACATTTTCTTGAAGGTGTTTTCTTCCTTTATAATTGTTTCGGTTTTGTTTTACATCCATTGATTACTCATGTTCTGAAATATGCACATTTCGGCCCTTTTATGATAACAAGCTTGTAATCAACAAAACTTTGAATAGGGATATTTTAAGTTTAGCTGTCCCCTTTATTAAAGTATTTTTTTTGATTGTGTGCAATGGCATAATTTAATAAAAAAGCATTAGAAATGTTCCGCTTTGGAAAATCTTTCTTGAAGAAGTGGAAGAAAGACAAATAATGCAAAATAAAGAAGAAAAAAAGATAACTGACACTTGCTTCTTTAATGAGTACTTTAGGATATTGGAGATACTCCATGATGACTTGGACAGTCAAGTAACCCATTACAAGAGTGCACAAGATCACACCGATGAGCCACAAGGTACGACGCACCCGAGTACGGTCATTGACGATGTAAGCAACTCCAGCAGCTGATACCTTATTTGCAGCGAAATCTCTGGCTAGACGTTCTATTTCAGCTTCTTTGATCGTTCGAGTCTTCTAAATACAAACCATAGGAATAGTGGCATTATTATCGCTTTCATATACAGGGTGGTTATAATTAAAGTCCTACTTTGAAATGGTCATAAAAAGAAAACTACTGGACTAAGGTCATGTGAAGGTTATGTAAATTTCTTTTTCGTCAAAAAAAAGTTCAAAAACTCACCACCAGGGAGGAAATGGCGCAATATGCAATATTGTTAAACAAAGTAGGACATGAAGACATCTGTTTAAAATGTGTTTAATCATTTCTGTAATGTGCTTGCAAAGCATGTTCAATGTGTGTTATCTCAAAAAGCATTGTTTATGGTGATAATCTGAACAATTTGGCGGAATTGAAAGATGCGATACACCGACATCTGCATAACATTCCTCCTGATATGCTAAGAGCTACTGTTGAGAATGCAGTAATGAGATTTCTCTTGCTTTCAGAAAATGCTCGGCGCCACATTGAACATGCTTTATAACACATTTCAGAAATGATTACACACATTTTAAACCGATGCCTTCATCATATTTGTTTAACAGCATTGCATACAGCGCCATTTTCCACCGTGGTGTTCAGTTTTTTAACTTTTTTTTTTGGTGGAAAAAAATTTCCATGACCTTCTTTAAATTATTACCAAGTTTGATAATATTTGGACCAATAGTTTTCCTTTATGATCCTTTCAAACTGGAACTTTAATTATAACCACCCTGTACAATAAAAAAATGATATATTGACAGTAAGTAAAAATTTATCGGCGTTAAATAATGTATAATGCGATCTTTATATATATCTATAGAGACACTTAAGGTATCCAAATGAAATTTGATCAATCGCTAATCTATGTAATCACATTCTTTGATGAGAAAATGTTTAAATTTATAATCCCCCCCCCATAGCTTTAAAACACTTAGAAAGGTTCTTCACTAGCGATGTGCCACTCGTAGTGGTTAGCGCACAGCCAGCTTCAATTATCATTTGCTACAATTCAGTAATGTTAAATTGACCACAAAAATAATTATGTTGGTTCGTCCATTTAAGATAATGGAGTATGCAGACTTGGAAGACCTTTAAGATTAGAAAAATCAAATTTATCAGAAGCAATTAATAATAAATATATTTGTATATTTTTCTATTCTCTTATATTATTTGATATATTGATTATAGATATTCTTAATATTGATATTTTAGCTTTTACTGAACGCATAACTAACCGATAAGTTTTATAACATAAACGTGATATTTCTTTGGAAAACTCCTGGTTATGGACAGACGAGAATACCTTTAATGGAATATTAAAATATATCAATGAAATTCATACATTGAGAGATACATTTTTACTTTGTCGTATACGTAGTGCAGAGAAAGTACAGTAATCGACAAGAAATTCAAACTCGAGATTTTGACGAATCTCCATGTTTTTGACCTCCCTGAGTTCGAAAAACACATTTTTGAAAAATATCCGTTCGTCTGTCTGTGACAAAGATAATTCAATAACGCTTTGAAATAGGCGGAGGAAATTTAGTATACAGTCTTTATACCAAATTTGTTGATTTCTATCGAATTGGGAGGAAATCTCTCTGTCTGGCTCTTCGAATAGAAGTTAAAACGATAATTTAAAAAGAAAGAGATCTATATACATAAAATTTGAACTCAGAATTAGCATCCATAGACCAAACACCTATCAAATTTTGAGCCGAATCTAACAAGGAGTTTATTGTCTACCGGTCTACACCTTTAGAAACATTTAAACGCAATCCCTCAGAAGCGGAATTATTTAAATACATCTAATTTGGGATGGGATTTTGTGACTACAAGTATAGTTTTAATCGGTTGGAAAAACGCATTTAAAATTCAAATTCGATTTTCAGATACTATCTTGAATTAATCGCCAAATAACTCGCCAAGGATAACACGGCGATAGATTCAGTAAAAATACTAAATTTTCGCCAAAGGTTAATATTTTATAACTATTGTAAACTAACGCTCTGCAAGGCGTTTCTGAGATAACACTTTTATTGCGAGAAAGCTTTGTGGAGACCACATCCATTATTTTTTAATTATTATGCAATAAAGTACTTTTTTAGATATGAATTCGAACCATGGCAACGGAATCTAAGAAGTATTAATGACAACTGTCACCAAATTTCAACCTCTAATTACTAATTTTTGCAACCCATAAATACCAACCAGAAAGAGCATCGATTTTCACTGATTCATTAGTCTTAGAATGCGAGTAAAACGACATTCACATAGATGTGTTTATGTAATATTTTAGTCCGAGGTCACTGATCACAATATTTCAATTCTGATGATATTTTAACTCTTGCTCACTAATCAATAGTTTCATTAATTTCAGATTAGCCATTAACTTCTCACACTATATCACATCAATTTGGTCTTTCAACATTTATTTCTACCGTTTCTTTTTTTAAATCTTATTTTAAACTTCACTTTTTAAAAGTTAAAAGCTCTTTTTTTTAATGTTCGCTTCATTGTTGAGAATACATCACATCTTTGCCAAATAGCAGAATGAGGAAATCTCACGGATGAAATTTAAAATCTTTTACTCCGTTCCGCCAAGGAGAACGAAATTTCCTCATCACAAATTCATATTATATCTGGTTGCTTAGCGATATGTTAATTACTGGATGACTTCGCAAGCTTTGGCTGAGAATGTGTATAGGATTCTAGATTATACAATGTATCATTTTAATTCAATTATCGGCAGACTGGAACAGAGGCAGTGAGGCATTACAAAGCACTCATGAATGAACACAGACATCATTAAAACTCTCCAATATAGAAACAAAACATTAATATCGCTTATGGTCACATGATGGTCTTTGATAATTTCATGTAAAAAATTTCCAGCAACTAATATAAAAAAATGTGCTTTGAAAGAGTTTCCTTATTTAAAGTGCACGAATGCTAAGAGTTTTAAGATTAAATTGCAAAACGTGTTTAAATGCATGAGTGCCATTTCCTCTTTATTTCCCCCCGGTTTCACTCCGTTACATGAAAATCAACTATGCACCATGCATTAAGTCTTACAATTATAACAAAGAAAACACGTAAGATTCAGTTCTAATCTTTTATTTTGCAAGATTTTTGAAAGTTACTGTTCAGAATTTTCTATGGTTTATTACTTCACGTATATTCCATCAATGTATTATTTCAAAGGAACAAGTTAATATGATATGCTATGATGAGAGGATATAAAAAATTCTTTTTCTTGCAAATAATATATTAATTCGAAGTCCCTTTATTTAGGAAAACCTAAAAAGGGATTCATAAATAAACAATTTTTTTATTGGAGTAAAAAACTTTATAAATAATAAAATGCGTCCTATTATAAAATTTTATAAGCCTTTTACTATTAAAAGTCCTATAAATGAAATATAAGAGGAAATTTAAATTATTTTTATTCTCTGTTAACCTATTTTTTTACGTTAACTTAATGAAACATGTTCAAACATATTATAGAACATATTGATGTTGATATCAGATGAAAATTCGAGAATAACCTAATAAAATAGAATCTACGATACATTCTTTAATATAATTAAAATTTATAAATATAATATTTCCTTTTTTAGTAGAGTTTTGGAATAAAATACTGCTCTCTGTAATTTTTAAAAAACATTTACGGATAATTTACTGGTAGGATTCCGATGGTTTGAATATCTATATCGAGGAACTTCGGTTCCAGAACCGATTCTCTCTTTTCTCGAGCCTAAGGTAGGTTATATTAATATTGCATATATGAAATGTGGATAGCGACCCGTTATATTTCTCTTCGACAATAATAAGATTCAATATTATCAGATCAACCATAAAATACTCCTCGTATAGCTTCAAAGCAGGGTATATCACAATAAATCGCAATGCGATATGCGAAAATCTTCCCAACATTAATAAAATCTCGTTTATGCTGTTGATTTTAAACCTACAAAAAGATTGTAGTCAAATTTATTTTGATATTTTATTATTAAGAATCAAATACTCACATATAGATTCCTTTCGAGCAATTTCGCTATCATTCTGTCATTTCTGTAGTTAACTTTTTTTTAAAGCTTTCTTCCTTCTTTTGTAAGGTTTTTTAAGAGATTGAAATGAATTATTGGCTTTTAATTAACAAATAAGTACTGCTTTTAATTCATGATATTCTTTAACCGAAGATCCAGTTAATGTTAACTAATGCGCCAAGTATTGAATTAGCTTTCGAGTTGCATAGGTTTTCGCTGCTGAAAAATTTCAACTTAGTTATTCATAACATTGACATTAACAGCAGGTAACAGCCGTGAAGAAAATTTTTTAAAATTAACTATGCAAAATTAAAGGAAACCGCGATGAATAAAGTTTTTGACATATTTGATTGATGACATAAATCAGTTCATTTCCTTTCTTTGGAACTTGAATGCTTTTATTGATTGTCAAACAGCAGTGGACTTGATTACAGTGTCTATATGCTCATACATTTAGACGGGTTGACATTTATCAAACAAAAAGTTCATTAAAAAATTTCTAGCTATTATGGATCACCAAATGTTGCCAATAATGCAGTATAATTAAAGGATAAAATCGATAAAATTATAAAATAAGTAGCCAATTTTAGAAAAGGCGCAAACGATTTTTATAAACGTCAAGAATTAGAAAACGATAATATGAAATTGACTATACATAGAAATCTATATGCAACTGCATCTGTAGTGAATGAATAAATGTTTTTTAAAACTTTGGATTTTGTTTTATATATACAGCACGAGTTTTATGAGTTTAAATCACTTTCATTTCAGCTGTATAATATCATTAATTTGAATATTCATAAATGACGTATGAAATTAATTAAATTCAAATATGCAAATTACTTTTAAATGCAACTGTATTACATTTAAGCTTTTTTTTTCGTTTGATATAGTGATGCATAAAGTAGCTTGCCTTAATATCAACTTGAGTTATATGGAGCATATGAAACAATGTTGTATTATGAAACAAGAAAAATCCAGCTTTGAAATAGCCATTCCCGAAATTTATGCTGCTTTTATCTTTTTGCCTACAAAAAACTTTTAACTCATATTATCACTAAAATTTTTTTAAAAGCATGAAAGAAGGAAGGGAACAGCAAACGACTTGTTAAAACAATTGGTTAGAAAAGACAAAAATTGAATGGAAATTTTCTGATTTCATTTTTTTACTGAACAGATAATTCCCTACATCACATCATTAGGATTTTCTATTCAATTTTCAGCTTGTTGGAATTTAGAAAGGGTGTAAACAGAAAGAATTCCAAGGTAAAAGAAAACTTATTTGTAGCTCTTTTTGTCTTTAATAGAATGCTATCATTCAACCAAAGCGTTTTCTTTTGAATTCTATTTATCCTGGTACAAAGAATACTTAGATGTTTCTTTTGTTATTCGACTGATAAAAAAAATCGAAATATAAACATCTTAAATGAAGTCTCTCTTTCAGTTTAAGAATTTTCTAAGTAACATTGCTAATAGGATAAAGTTTTATACATATAATGTATTTCGTCTTAAAATATAGCAGATTGAATGAATAGATTACTTTTTGGAATCGAATATTAATATCTATGAGTAGAAAAAATCGTTCATTTCTCAAACAATTAGTTTTCAATTTTTATATTTAATCTGACATTTGAAAGATTTAACATAACCACAAGATTAAAAATTAATTATAATTGTTTGCTTGTAAATAACAAAGTGTTATTTTGAAGTATCACCAGTAATAATGCTTAGATACTTACTTCAGCTGCAGGAAGATCCATTATGGATAGGGCAGAGTATTTCAGTGCCTTTTCTTCCGGCAGTTGGATGCAATTTTTCCCTTCCATACCTTAAGAGAGAGAAACAAAAGAACAATGCAAGCGTGCAATGTGTCTTTCGTCATAGTTAAACTTGTTTTTCGTGTTAACGCTTTTAGTATTATATTTAATTTTCGTGTACCTTGTTTAGCGTATACATTGTATAGCGAAAACCCTCAATTGATGCTTATACATAATGACCAATTCTTTTTCTACGTTCAATAAATTTATCTAAATCTTTCACATTTTATAAATCAAATTTAAAGAAATTTCAGAATGAACGTTTAAGCTTGATAAAAATGCTAAATGCACTGTATCGATATTTAAACATAAAGCTATTTTACTAACTCTTTACAATATATACGTAGACAAAGCATTGGTATTAATAAAAAAAATATCAGCTCTCAAAAACAATGTTTCATTTAATCTACTTGTTTCTGTGATGATATGGTGAAAATAATATAATAATCACAATTGAGTTTTAAATAATTCAAATATTAGTCACCAGTCATTAAGTGATTTAGAACTTCTATCATAACTTTTTGAAATTCGAAGTAAACGAAAAGGAATACTTTCTTTGGCAGATATTAAGCCTTCTATAAATTTTGCCGAAAAAAGATTATATATTTAAGGTCACAAGTTTTATATTTTCAGTTTATACATTATATACCTAAAAACTAATTATTCAGAAAGCGATTTTAAAAAGATTGAAAGGGATTGTTTCTTTCCTTCAAGCTTCCAGGAAAGTTAGAAAATAATCTCCTTTTAAAATTTTTCATCCTAATTTTAATTGTATTCATAAGACTTACATTTCAAACTCTTAAATTTCTGCAAGTGTCTTAAATCTGCGAGTATCGCAATTGCAATGAAATATTTCCATTCATTTATTAATGCACCTCTTATATATCTTTTAGAGCTGCTACTCTGATTCGTTGACTGCAGACAAAGTTAAGCCAAATAAAATGCATATTTAATTTTAACTAAAAAAATTACTGTAGTACAGAATTGTAATTGTTTTTAACACCTTGGTTTTTTTTCTAAAGTATTACGTAGATAATTTTATTATGAAAAATGATGAACTAAAAATGACAATGATAAACTAAACTATTTCGATTCCAATTTTTTCAGTTGAAGAACTGCATCTGATTTCAAGATAGTTCCCAGATTAGTCAGTTTATTAATTAATAATGTTAAAATAAGATTATCTGGATATAATTTATACACAAATTGCCTTCTGGATATAATTTATATTCAAATTGCCTGAAGAATCCTCTTTTCGAACATTTACAGGGCATAAAAGTTTAACTGGATTTGATAAATTTTGAGAAGTTAATCTAAATAGAAGGTTGTAAAAATCACAGCAAATATGTTATTTAGACTTTTTATTTCTTCTATATTTTAAAAATGTTTTCAATTAGTTACAAATTTTAGTGTTTTTGAATTATTATTCTATTTACTTATTTATTCCATTCTAGCACATCTAATATTAATCCACACGGCTAGGAATTTAAAATGTAAAAACATGGCTGTTTATAAATATTTAAAACTTATAAACAGTAATTTTTAGCAAAATTAGGTTACATTATATTCAATTTAATTTTTGAGAAAAATCATATATTTTTTTTTAGACTGACAGTTTTTAATAAACAATATTAGAACAGTTACAATGGGTATGAAGAGCAAATAGCATGTTATTTGCAAATGAAACTATTTGATTTAAGGAATTTATTACTTACCATCTTTAACAATATTTTGTGATTAGAAAAACCTAAAACGAATGTTGCCTTAACCAAAAGATTTAAAGTTTCTATTCCAAACATTCGAAAAGTGACCAAATGCCGTCTGAAAAATGCTGTTTGGATCTTATTCAGGATAATAAAAAGAATAAAGCTGTTTCGAAACTTTCTAGGTTATTATCAGACTTAATTTTTTTTTTTACTAAAAAAACTTACGAAGGCGGTCATTAAGACCAAAATAACCAAGGTCAATATTGATTTCCTATCCTATTATCCAACAAAGCAGTTATTTGGTTCATTTCTTATATATAAGGAATCTAATGCAGAAAAGTAATAGATACGGGAAGATTTGTTACAACAACATTTAGTCTTCTAAAAAAATTATTTTATCTTCTAAAAGTATATATATTTGATGGTGTTGCAGAAAGCACGATCATTTTTATCTTTAAAATGAATTAAATTAACTTAAAATTATTTAACGGAATTCATAATTATTAAATTTTTCATCATGGTTTAACTTTTTATAGTTATATTTTTTTATAGTTATAGTAGATTTCTTATAGGTTTATAGTTATAACTTGACATAGTTTTATGGTTTAACTTATTACAGTTTTATAACTATTATTTTTATAGTTATAGTTTTATAGTTAAATTTTTATAGTTTATGGTTTTCATAATTTTATAGTTTTTTTTAGTTATTACTCGCATTTCAATCTTGGAACCAGCATCCTTAATTTTCTTAGTTTGAAAATTTTTGACATGTAGGCAATTATTCAAAGAGAAATCAGTACAATCATCATACCTTCTTTAGTAACAAAAAATATTTGTATTTTTTCATTATAAGCTAAACATTTTCTAGATTTTCTAATCCTTTTTATAGAAAATGCATTTTGCAGAAGCTACATAGAGGATGTTGATCTATAATGTATTTCTTACCTTAATTTATAATATTTTTTTAATTATTTGCCCTTTGTTTGATTTATAAAGTTCTTAAATTATATATTTTATATATAAAGTAGAAATACAAACCGTCTCTCTTCTTTGTTTTATAGCGTTAAGTATTCTTTGAGAATATTAGTGAGCTGAAATAGTAAACTACATTTCTTGCATAACTACCTCATGTCAAACCCTAGCTTATATAAATGTAACACAAAGCAAATATACAAGAAAATTGCTTTTAAAACGATAATTAAATATGAAAATATGCTCTCCACTTGGTAAATATTTATAATTAATTCGAACTTCCATCTTAAACATCCATTTCCCATATATACTGGAAAAAAATTCTGTAGAAAGAAGCACTTACCCTAGTCATTTTTCCTTCAGACGACTAATAGGCATTGAAACACTCTTTCCAATAAACCACTGACGGAAGGAATGTATTATAACTGTATTGTCAGACTGTTCGATTTTTTTCACAAACACAGCATTTAACTCCATTAATTATTGAAGATGTGTCAAATTCCGCGGAACATAATAAAAAGAACCACAACCACCAGTTGAATGTTTCCCGGAATGAGTTACACAGACTAGTCTCTTGTCACTGCATGCATCAGTCCTTATACCTTGTTTGCTTATAGAAAAGCCTTTTACCGTGAAAAACCTTTCCCGTTATTGGGCCTCGCCCAACCTTGGATAATTAGAAGTTTCGACGTTGCAGGTTGGGCGAAAGATCAATAAATAAGGTAGGGACGTTTTGTCCATTCAAGAGAGTGACCATATTTCTTTGACGTTACTAGGCGGTTGGCAAAGAAAGCCACCCTTAATGCAAACATCTTAAATTAAGCTTTGTTTTCATTTATCATTTATTGGAACAGCACCATCTTATTAGAGAGTTACTGCAATGGTGATTTTTTTTTAAATAAACAATGTGTACATTACCAGCCATTATTAATTTTGTTGAATGAGATAAAATAGCCTCTAAGGCATCAAAGATCTTTAATATTAAATATACATTATCCAAATATGATTAAAAGGGTAGTACACAGAATATTGATTTTGGATGAAATCAAGTTAGATTAAAGTCTCGTTTTGAAGTTGCATGAGAATCATTTCAGGAAAAATATGGTAATATGGAGCACTAATTGGACGCTGAAGATGCCATCTGAGTCAGCATTCCCCTTTACAAACTCCAGAAGCATATCAACGTTTGGACGTTTTACCCTTAGTATTAAACTTGAAATAGACACAGATATTCGAGGTTTGAGGATGTAATAATGAGAATAAATAAGGTAGGAATGTTTTTCTACTTCAGTGGCCAATTTTTTTCTGACATCATTAAATATTTTGTAAAAAAGGCCATCTTCACTGCAAATGTCTAAGCCTTTTTCATTACCTATGATGGAACACTCATGATATTAGGTGATTTAAGTACGGGAAAATTTTAGTAAAGGCCCCCGTCCCCGCTTGTTCTAGAGATGTGCATATAACAGGACTGAAAAATCTAGTATAGTGAGAAGAAAACCAAAATTTGCCTTCTATCTGACTAACCATTTGTACAAATAAAATCTAAATTTAGCTGCCCAAGCAAGGAATAAATGTTATTCAGACAACAATGAGATATTCATTTAAAAATAGAAGGATAACTCACTCGTAACTAGAAACAAAAGGAAATGTTCTAAAATAAACGCGACAATCATGTTTTAAAACAAGCAAAAGCATGCGCCAAGCATTATTTTTAAGTTTATCTTTCTATATTAATTAAATTATAAGGATATATGCTTAGAAAGTGAAATCAATTACCGATAATATTCTAGAGGGTATTATTGATAAAAGAAATCGTATTGAGTGCTCGTTCGTCGGAGGTATTTTAAATTTATTTTTCGAATTATTAAATAATGTAGTTGATTTCTTTAAATACTGCAATTTTGACCAGAACGTTAAAAATGGATATAATTGAATGATGTTAAATTTAGTCATTTAAAAATAACTGTTTTTTTCCATATTTCTACTACCAATAAAGATGACTCAGTGAATGTATGTTTTGGCGCTCTACAGGTCAGGCCATTTAACATACAATTACCAAACTTAGGATATATGTTTTGGAGGATGGCAATGTGGGACCTTTCCGAAATTTCAATAATTAATTAAAAAGTAAGCTAAATTTTTGCGCTTTCCCACAATAACATCCGAAAATTTTACTGCACAAAATTAATTTTACATCGCATCAAAGTTTAAAAGATTGTCTTTTTAATGTTTCTAATTGAATAGTTGTAAATTGTTCCTGGATTGTGACAATTCTTTTAAAAAATTGTTTTTTTAATCAAATTTTTAACAATATTGTCTGCTTTCAACTTCAACCTGCTTCAAACTGCTTTGTTTGTTTCATCAATTATCTGATAGCGTGATTTTCTTCCATTGTTGAAAGTTAAAGAAGACAGATTTTGCTTATTATTTGTATAAAGGTATTTGTGGCGTATGAAAAAGGAGAAGTTATAATACCGCAAAATGTATAAAATAGACGAACTGCACGTTCAAATTTTCAATAGACCATGATTTTATGGGGTTGGTTTCTATTAGAATTCATGTGCTTAATGATCGGCGTATAATTAAGACAATGAAAATAACACATCTTTAAAGTCTGGTATCATGGATATGAAATTATATCTAAACATTTTAAATGAAATTAAAGTTAACCAATATTCCCGGCGAACCATCTGGTCACCAAAAGAGAAAAGTACGAAAAAAGAGAGAGAGAGAGAGAGAATAATGTAAATCTTCAAAAAAATGTGATTTCAGATTTATAAGATTTTTTTTATCTCCTTGAGTCCAAAAAAATCGTCTAAGAAATGATATCTGTTTTATAAGTCTTGTAACATTAAATTAAATAGGCAATGAACAAGGTGAATAAAATTTGATATTTCAATGAAATCCGTCTATGGAAAATTCCTGTTCGTCTATATGCATGTGAACACAGAAAATAAAGCGAGCTAAATAGATGGAATACAAGCATGGTCTAAAACTGTAGCCCTGCATCTAATTTTGAACTAGATATGTCAAAGAGAGATCGTCTATAAATTTATATATGGGTGGAAGATCGTCTATAAATTTATATTGGTTACAGGCATTTTTCATCATAATAGTGTATCAAACAAAAGCGAATTGACTGTAAAATATTGCTCATGGTTAAATCCTACCTACAATTTGCATGCCTTAATTATAAAATATAAATGTTGTACATTGTGTAGTTATACTTCAAACTAATGACCTCTGCAGAAGAAGCAAACGATATTTTTTCCTCATTATTTTCTTTATGGCATTCGTTGCTTATACAAAGGATCATAGACGAAGAAACCTTTTATATTTCCACACTTGAGCGAAAAGAACACAGATGGTCTCTTGAACAGATTTTACTAGAAAGAAAATATTCGTCTGGCAAATAAAAATTAGAATTCTGTCCTCTAGTAATTATAGCAATCAAAAGCGGTGATATTCGAGATAGCAGCTTTCTGGATTTTCAACAGTCTTCTGAATTGAATTTTGGCATTTTTCAATTCTCCAGGTTATTTATCAATAAAGAAATTATTGCATTTCAAAACAAAAGCAGTTCAAATAAATCCGTTACATCTCTCTCAAGTGTTCCTATTTAAAAAAATTATGATATTTCGGCTTGCCATCTCTTTTGGATAAGAATTCTCACTTACTTATTTAAATTTATCATGCCTCAGATGTCCTTCTGTAACTGGGTAAACTAGAAGTTTTAAAATTCAAGAAAATATAGTTTATAAATGAAATTGAATTATCGATTCAAAACAGAAATAATTGAAATGAAAGTAAACATTTAGCTACATATATGAAAACCTTGGTTTTTGGAGCTAGTTTTGAGTCATTAAGTTTTCTATAGATACCGATTCCATTTTTTTTTGTCTTTTTTGAATAAGAATATATGTAAATTTATACAGTGGTACGTTGACAACTATTTAACTAACATGAACACAAATATTTGAAATACCACTTCGACATTTCTTGAAACATAATATTTTGATTCATCTTTGTGAAATCTTACCTTTTTGAGCTAGCATCTGACAACAGTATTTTCTTTAAAAAAATCTTATAATAAACTGAAAATTTTGTTTTAGAAATTATACTTCTAATACAAATGCAGTCTAGAATAGACAGAAATAGAAACACATTCAAACAGAAGTTTTCTACTACGCTTTACAATTTCACGTTAAAGCCCTTCCCATTTCCCAACTACTAGTCTAGACTCTAATTAATCTCTCATCCGAATCGGCAGCAAATATTTTTCTGGGAATTTTTGGGTGTTGTGCTGTCTAGCTGGTGATAAATATCACAGTGGGAAAAGTTGTAACTCCTTTGGGAACAGCAACATCAATTACTTGCGGTAAGAGTCCTTTACCATCGAAATACGAAAGGAAGACTTGCACGCAATCAGGGAAGGACACGCATTTTCCTTAGTTCGATTTAAACAAAAATGGTTAATAATTTGGAAAGTTTATAACAACACATTATTTGAAGGGAAACTTAAAGGTCTGACACGCATTGCGTGATGGATCTTTTGACAGGTGTTGATATTAATCTTTCCACAATCTCAAAGAGTTTAAAATCTTTACTGTAAAAATACTTGTTCTATAACTACAAACTTTTTGAAATAGTGTTTCTAGTTGTGAATTATAAGTAAAATGAAATTTAAATGTTTTGTTGATAAAAGAAATTTTTATTTTAAATTAGGTAAAACTAATTTGCCCCAAATTAATTTACTGAGATCAAGCATAATTTAATTTTGTTAAATTTAATTTATAGTTGCAGAAATACTTAGTATGGCTTGTTACATGACCCTGTCTCTAACTCTGTCTTTCTCTTTTTACTTTCTCATGTACGTAGTACTGAGAAAGTATTGTAATCGTCAAAAAATTCGATTTTGACGAATCTCCGCGTTTTAGACCTTCCTGAGCTCGAAAAACACTTTTTTTGGAACGTGTCCGCCCGTCTATCTGTCTGTGAGAATAAGATGAAATAAAATTTTGATGGATGAAATTTTGTTTACGATATCTACATCAAATCTGTAGATATCTATCAAATTTTGTGTAAATTCCGTTCAGAGAAAGACTATCTGTTAGATTATGAGTTGACACGATTATTACAAAACGCAGAGAGCTAGGTAGATAAGATTCCGTACACAGATATAACATAAATAGTTCAGACACCCATCAAATTTTGAGCCAAATCCAAATAGGAATTGCCAGTCTGTCAGTCTGTACTTTCAGAAACATGTAAACGTGATAACTCAAAAATAGAATGATTAAAATTTATCCAATTTGGTGTGAGATTTTGTCACTATCAATGTAGTTTGGTGTCAAATTTTTGCTTTAATCGACTAGCAAAAATGAGTCTAAAACACAAATTCAAACATCAATTCAACATACTATTAACCGAATGCCATATATTAATAGCTAGATAATCTTGGAAAGGATCATACGATAGATTCAGCAAAAATACAAAATTCACGCCAAAAGTTAACATTTCTTAACTATTGCCTGCCAATGCCATCGAAGCATTCAATGAAATAAAATCTTTATTAGAGTGTATGAGAAAATGTTAAGGAAACCACTCCCGCTAGTATTAAAAGGTGATTAATGTGTTTACGCCTTTGTAGGGAGAACTGGTAGCGCCATCTGATGATAAATATATGATCAATCTGTTACATCTTTTGAGTCAAATTGGTAGTTAGTTGCATGCTTTTTACAAATTACTGATATTAAATCAATCATTTTAAATGGAAACTACTAAAAATTAGAAAATGATGAAAAGTTTCAATTTGATCTCGTAGGATTGTATTTTTGAAGTTTACCATCTCAGTCCATATCAAAATGTATTATAATAAAAGTTTATTTATACGAAAAAGTGTATTTTTAAACACTATGTATGTCTTAAATTATTCTCTGAATATTAAGCTACAATATAAAATTTCATTTTTGTTAAATTCGCATTATTGTCAAAAGTTTCAATAGTTCCGAACTGGTTTTTATATTTGAAAGCGAAATATTTTTTAAAAAAGAAAACACATTTCGTTAAGTTAATCTGTATTCTATTTTGAAGCAAAACAAATTTAACCCTTTAAAAGGCCATTTTTTTTCTAATCATGGTATATTAAAATATTTCAAGAATTTAGATTGGCTTAAGGAAAAGGACTCATTTAGTGTATTAGATTAATTTGATTAATTAATTTGGTTAATTAGTAACTAAGTAACAAATCAGGATACACCATTTTGTATGAGATAAGGAACTGAAGCACCTAAGTTTTTATCTCATTGAAAGATTTGTCAAAACATATGACATGATATGACATGATCAAAACTTCATGCACAGATTAATGAATGGTGGCAAACATACTTTCCAAGGCTTAGAGAGGGTTAAACATTTCGGATTCAAGTCTTTCTGAACGCCATATATAATTTTTTTCCAATCATTTACAACCTTTGCAGAATAAGGATTGATTTACAAAATTTATCTAAAATTAGTGTCTTATAAAAAAGAGCATAAATAATAAGATATAATCAATGTGAAAGTACATATTAATTTTCGCTAATTTGCGAAATGCTGTAAATTTCCTGTAAGTGCTCGTACAAAAGTACATGCATATAAAACAAGAAGTCCTTCAAACATTCGGCAGGTATCAAATCAAAGAACTGACGGATTACCAGATTATTAGAGGATGTTCATTAGAGAAACGTAATTAATGTATTTTTGTAGCAATGCATATGCTTATTACACCAAATATACAAAATTATTTCCTTTTATCTACAGATGTTCATAACGCTCCTTTGGTTCATAATGCTAACTTTTATTTTGGTGTATGGTTTCTTTCATTTACGCGAATAACAAATGCAAACATACCCGGAAGTGTTTATGAACATTCATATGAATATCACTGAATTATTCTTTTCTTTATATTCAGTACTTTTTATTTTCTGTTTGATAGTATTTTTTTTTCTGTTAGCAGATCTCTATTTGATTCAATTCGATTTCAATAATTAATTTTCATTTGAATGTTCCTGAAGTATTGAGATTGCAAACTTTACATTTTATCTACATTTTTTTCAAATACTGGATTGAAACAATTGTAGCAAAGATCAATTAGTTGAGGTCTGCTAATATTTTCCTTTCAGTTTTTTTTCTTCTTGACATTGCATTTTATTATCGTTTTCAGGATTGAATTGTATCTTTCTTTGAGATCAATTAATTTTCTTTTATGCAAAATTCTACAATATTTTTAGTATTTCAAGCACTTTTGTACAAATTTATTCATTTTTTTATTGATTTAATCATATTTCATTTCTCGATATTTGTGTTTCGCAGAATTTACTACTTTATGAAGTCCAGCTTTTCTTTTGTTCCAAGCTTAATTTTTTTTTGTTAATGGATTATTATTTGTTTAAAAATATTTAAACTTTTTTAGTAATTAGTTTCGAAACTATTTTAGTAATTAGTTTTGATTTGAATATCCCTGATTATTATGTGCTGAGAAAATCTCATTGCAAAGAAACTAAACTTTATACCACTGTATATTTGCATTTAAAGTGTACCACAATTAGTTTTTATTTCTTAAGCACATTTCCAGGAGATTTCTTGCTACAATCTATGACAAACACATCCGAGATATTGTTAGCACGAAAACAGCTTGTTTAGATGAGCACATCTAATATTTATAATAAATATTACAATGCACATAATTCAAGATACGAGCGGTAGGCTTACTGCTTTGTCGTTCCAAGGCCACCGACTTAGATATATAGTAACTTTTTTTGCTTTTAACGTCCCCTACTCGCTTTTATAGAAAGACGGTGTGACAAAATGTTTGATTATTTAAATATTACTGTTTATGGAACTAAAATTCTGTAACTTTTTCATTCTTTATCTAATGCGCAGTTGAAATATTTCAATGAGTCGAGAAAAGTGCCTTTCCCCTCAAATTTGCGTCTAGCTTGATCAAAGGAATCTGTCAAATATTTATTGGGAAAATTAATATAGACTTTAGAAGTAGTGAAATTTTCTTATTTTGTTATTTATATAAAGACTTCGGTAAAATCCTAGTTTAGTGTGCCCCTTGTTTCGCCAAGGATGCCAACACTAAAAAATCGTCAATCAAGATGGCTGATTAAGAAAACAATGTTGTGAAACAGTTACACATAATAACAGCACAAGGAAAAATGAAAGCATCCTAATATCTTCGATACTAGAGATTGATGGTTTTCTTAAGAAATTTGAAGGAATGAATACACTTACTCGGTTCAACTATTTCTTCGTTTAAGCAGAGAACGATTTCCGTAAAAAAAAAAAAAAAAATAGCAGAACTTTTTAGTGAAGCAAACGTTGTTCTGTCGGCGCCGTATATATTACGAAATGTAGACATCGAATTCACAAATACAATATCGTTCATAATATTTCTGATTATCCTAATCATCTGACATCGGACTTTATCGAATAATCATGGAAAATCCACGAAAAGAACAACAATTCGCACAGAATTTTATTAGAAGGTTAAACTGAAAAACTGTGAAATAAAGACAAACATTTCAAAAAGGCCAAGCAGATGTTTTTAGTTTCAGTTCTGATGTAATTTGTAAACAGATGGTTTTAATTAAAATAAAATAAACTGGTAAGAATTGCAAAAGGTTAAATATTATCTGTTCATAGTTCGCTTCAAAAATAACATTGAATGTTTTATTAGCAGTAATAATACTTTATAAAATAACTTTATAACTATAACTAAAATACTTTTAAAAATATAAAACGTAATTTAAATACATTCTTTAATGGATGTTTATTTGTCGATTATTTTTAATTTTCATTTCTTACAAAATAGCTGTAGTAGATGTGCAACTCAACAAGCGAAAAAAATTGTAAACTAATCAGTATTAGGGTTACTAGAAAAATTATTCAGCTTGCTTTTCTTAGGTTACCACATTGGCGACAAACTCGGGAGAACACCAAGGCTTGTTTTAAAACTACTATATAAATAAATATGTTTTTATGTATGTTTATATAAATAAATATAGTATATGTCTACTATATATGTATATGCTATGCTATATAAATTTGTTTACTGTGTTATATTTTTGTCTTGCTTTGCCGACACAATAACAATTTGTTTATTCTTACAGCTCCAGCGATACATCACCAGAAATCACAAACCGTCGCCAACCGAAGTCGTTGACCATCTTGCATCTTATGAATAGTAGAGCCGAGAATTTCCAAGTAAAATGGGGAATGAAACCATCTAGCAACCCTCTCTTATCTATGATGGAGCTAAGTACAATTTTAAAATCGCCAAATAAACCAGTTGGAGATTTCAATGTAATCAGAATATTTCCAAGGAAAACTAGAAAATGAAATGTCTCAGCATCTTATGGAAGTGAAGCTTGCGATCTTGGCATAATCTGAAAATCGCCAAGTAAACCAGGGAGTCATAGAAATACACAAGCATCTAATGGTATCTAATAACAGATCACCAACAACAGAAAGCTGCTCCTGGTGGGGTTAAAAGTGCATGAGGTGCTCAAAATAGGATTTGCATGGTTCTTAATAGTCATATTGCCTATCATTCAGAATATTTGGCAAATCAATTTATGTTGCATGTTCTCGTAACAAGTTGAATCCTTTCTTATGGATACTTAATTCTTAAGCAAATGTGCTTCTTAAATTTTTTTAGACAAATCAAAGAAAGGAGATTTAAACTTTTATAATAAAAGAGGAATTGAATAGCCAAACATTTTACTGGCCATAAAATAAGATTCTCTGTGTGGAGCCATCAACAGTTAAAGCAAATGAGCAGTATTAAACCAATAATCATATAAATTCTATGAGAAGCATAGAGAGATACACTTTGGGACTCCCCCCCCCCAAGCATTTAATAATAGTTGTCCAATTAGAAGAGATTTTGGACAAAAAATAATTATTAATTACAATGGACATACGAAATGTAGATTTCATTAATGCTCAATTGAGGAAAAAGATATATAAACAGAACTGAATGACATATAACATTGAATATGAAGAAATTAAGCTTCCATTAATCACTTTTGTTGTTGTTTATAATAGCACTTGCCCTGGACAAGCTCGCTGACGAAGGCAGTGATTTTAAGTCAAGGGAGCGTCTCTTGTTTTAGTAGCCTCAACTAGGGCCAAGAGTACGTTTTAGCTACTCACGCATCACATTCGCTTGCACAAACCCTTTTTACAGGGGGGCACATTCACACATCTCACAGATAGAACAGGAAGAACAACCATGCCTGAACCGGGACTCGAGCCCAGGAACCCAGGTCACGGGAAAGACGCGCTACACCTATGCCAGGACGTCGGCATTAATCACTTTTAATATTTCCTAACCCAGATATAATTTTTTCAGTTTGATGATCTTCCATTATTCAAGATACTGTATTGGCGTCATATGACGCTTTTTTGCGCGGATTTCTCTTCCCAATAATTCCGTAATCTATTTTTAAGGTATTACTACATATGCTATTTGATTTCATTCTGTCCATTAGCATTAATTACATACGGTGTCAATCAAGGAAAATTATTGTTTTGCCACCTTTTGATAAAATTGAATAAGTAACTGAGATTCAATCCAGATTTATATAATGGCAATAAAGAAAGGGGAATTTTTATGAAGTCTTGTTTTAAAAAAAAGATTTCTCGAGGTATTTGTATTTAATGAGATGCTGTTACTATTCTTCGTTAATTATCATCAACATTATTATTTTATGTTTTTTATCCGTAAGGATAAGAATTTCACTTAAAATATGTACAAAAATCACTATTAAACCTTGATTAAAAAATCTTTTTTATCTTTCATATCTATTAATTTCCTAGGTTCAAATGGGATATATTAATTAGATATTTCATCAAACTTCTGCCTGTAAGCTTAAAAATTTGTTTTGAAAATTACTAAAAATCGATCTTTAAAATTAAAAGGACATTTGATAAAGTTCAGCATTTTGAAACTGAAAGAAGTCTTCCAATTATAGAGCGGCTTAAGGATGACTATTACTCAAATTTTGTTGGAAAATAAATGTATGATTTAAAATTGATATTGTACAGAAAATTGTCCCTAGCATAGATTTACTCCTATTCTATTTGTACTTTCATGCACATCGTTTTGTCACACATAAAAATATCAAGAATTCTTTAAGAGAAAAAAAAAATGTAAAAAATTTCGATGTAAAGGTTGGCTATAAAAAAAATCCCCAGGTTTAAAAAAAAAATATTAAATATTTTTTTATACATTGCAGTTGAAACCGACACTTTGCACGTTTAAATTACTTACTGTATCAAAGTATAAAAATGACTTACTTCCTTTTCCATTTTGAAGTAACTTCAGGGTTACTATCAATAATCTTAAAGCTTATTACTTCGCACTTGATGGTAGCAGCCAGTTTGTAACAAAGTACGAGAATAAATTATTTTACTTTTTCTCCTTTCACATCCAATTTACAAAATGTGGGTCAGAGCGTCAACTCAACAGATTTAAACTATTTATCGACAGTTGGGTCAGATCACGCATCTAAACGCGGTGACCGTGAAAACAAATAATTTTGAGTTCCTATGGTCACCGCATGAACCTAACGTAAATAAATGGCCACATAGTTCAATAAATGTGCGATTTAATAAAGTAAGGATTCTAATTGCCGTTGAATATTATCTGTTAAAAATTTCCAAGTAGGATAAAGATTCAGGAAGCAGATTCATTATACTCATGAAGTAATACTTCATTTTGTATTACACTACTTTTATTTAATTTGATTTGCTTCATATTCGTTCAAGTAAGATTTTTTATTTCTTTTCGATCTTTTAATGTTCTAGAGTTTTAAAATTTCGTACATTACTGAATTTTTGATTAAAATGCACAATGTTAGTATTTTTAGTACTTAGTTAATAGTTAATTGATTTAATTCAATTTTGGTTCCTTATGAATGGCGCCAATTTATTTGGGAAAAAATAATTAAGGCTTCTATAGCAGTTATGAATTTGTGGTAAATAGATGATGGATAAGGCGAATTATTTTAAAACTAAAACAAATACTCTCATTTCGTGTCGACATGAGGAATTGATACTGAAATTATTACCAGTATTGGTTCTTATACAGACACAGATACAAATTCGCGGTCACAGCTAATATATGAGTATATCCAAAAGAAAAAGTTACAGTTGGAATGCAGGTGGGTAATCACCAAGATTCAAATCTGAAATTTGAATCCGAGGTTCGAATCCGTAGATCCCCACAAATTATAAATTGAGGACAGAAAGGTATTTAAAATAGGAAATGTCTACTTTTCAGTACATTAATAAAAGAACATTTAAAAAAATGTTTACATTAAATTTCCCCCCATTTAGTTAGTGAAATTTGTTTGAATCAAATGGAAATAAGGCCGTAGGAATAGCTTAAACTCAAATTCTTTTCAGAATTAAGTTTTTAGAATATCATAAAATTCTATGAGATTGTGAATTTCATTTTTAAATTTCTGATAAAAAGAAAAAAAAATGAATTTATAAATTTCTAATTATTAGTACAATTAATCAGATAAATACATAAACAGTGTAAAAATAATTGAAATCTTTACTTTAAATAAATACCTTTCTAACTAAAGCAATGCATTAAAATAAAATATGATTTTCATCTTTTGTTAATTACAATTCAACATACAGTGACTTACAAATGTAGTTTAAGGCTATATGTAATGACTATTTTTTAAAAATCTGAAGACAATTTTTCCAGAAATTTTAGGATACAGATACTTCATATATTTCTCATACATATTTCTGATCATTTAAATAAAACACAGTTCGTGAAACAATGTAATGGAAGGATATTGTGAAAAATTGCTATTGCTTTTTTAGATTGATACAAAAAAAACAATAGTCTGCTTTTCTTACACATTTGTTTATTTTTTAGGTGACAGAATGGAACCAGAAAAATGATTACAACAAGCGAATAAAATTGTTTTATACATCTATTTAAAAAAATGAGTTTTATGAAATAATTTCAAAATAATGAAATTCATTAGCTGCATATGTTGCCATTTCATACATAGAGTTTCAATTTAGTGATTTCAGTTCCGTTTTGAAGGTCCTGCAGTTTCTGCTGAATGCTGATTGTCATTTATATCTTGTTGCTTTCTGAAATAGAGATAAAAATGATATATTATAAAAACATTTTAAAGAATTACTATATTTAGTAAGGATAAAAAAGAATATTGGTTTATTTGCTTTTTTCAGACAGAATGTTTTACCTAGAGATATCAAATTTGATATATCTTGGTGGTGATCAAAAAGTGAAATTACATTAGCATAATAGACGTCGTGTAATTTAACAGAGATTACCCAGAGATTTAAATATTTATGGCATTCTGATAATATGGAACATATTTTCAATCAGAATGGTTTATTTACACAATAAATAGAACAGATCTAAGGCTGTTAAAATAACTTAACTCTAATTTCTGCCAAAATTCAATGTACTAAAATATTTCCTTGAAGGAATCATGACTATTCAGTTATGTATAAGAGATTTAATCTATATCTATATCTATATCTATACTTATAATAAAGCTCAATGTGTGTGTGTGTGTGTTGGCGCTCTACAGGCCAGACCATTCAACCTACAGCTGCCAAATTTGGTACGTGTATACCTTGGAGGCCGGGAATTTGCACCTGGGGGTTATTTTTTCGAATTTTTAACTAGAATTTTATTTATTTAAAAATTAAGCGAAATTTTGACGTGTTTCTGCTATAACTTCCGAAAATATTACCGCACAAAAAAGATTTTTACATGAAGTTAAAGATAAAAAATTTATCTTTTAAATGATACTACTGTTTTAATCTTAAAATTAAATTTCTATTTTTAATGAATTTTTAAATAAATATTTTAACTATGTTTTTTAATAATTTTTTTCCTCAAAAATAAAAATTAAGATTAAGCACGTTTCGCATTCATGGGAAAAAAAATAGTTTTTTTCAAAGTGTTGCCATCACATTGATTAAAGCTCTAACTGAAAATAAATTAAATCTTTTTGGAAATGAAATCTGCAAAAATATAATTTTCGGCACGTATCTGTAGGAAATGAAACAAATATGAAATATTATTTTTTCTAAAAAATAAATTCAAGAAAAATTATTTTATGATCTTTTACACTCTCTATACAGGGTGTTTATTCAGTCCCGTATCCATTTTGATATTTAATGACTCATAAAATAATGAAGATGTAAACGAACTTATGGCATTTATTGATGGAATAACTCATATATTTTCCTTTTCAGGTTTGAATATTTTTACTTTTGTAAATATCGTCTGCGCGTGTTTTTAATTTCAGATAATTTCATTTTCCAGTCTAAATATCTGTACTTTTCTAAATATCGTCTGCTTATTAATTGCATTTTTCTCTATTTTGTTTTCGGCAATTATTGAAATGTTATGTTTACTTTTGATGTGTTTGTTCTATGTAGTACTTTTGTATGTGATGTTTTATTCGAGCGGATATTAAGGAGAATGCATACACCACAAGAGAAAGCACAGATTTTATGGTTGTCATAGAATTAATTTCCAATCAACTAAATCACTGACTTTTAAGAGTTAATTTCTAATCACTTAAACTGACTGATTTATGAAGATTTGAATATCACTATCCAATATAAAAAGGATAATTTTAGATTTTCCATCGATCGCTTCAAAGAAAATACGCCAATCAGCGTGCAGGTTTCTCAAGATTAATTGGCCTAACATTATGAAAATGGTGAGTTTTTCTAAATTTTTAACATTTAAAACTTCATAAATAAGTCTTAGTTGATCATGGAAAATAGAAACAATCATTCATTTATTTAAAATTTGGTGTGTCCAGAATATTTATCAGAATATGATACCTTACTGCATTAAATTTAGACTTCATAATTTTTGAAATATATTTATAAGCAGGAACAAAATATTATTATTGATTTCATTTCAATCCTTTTGAAAGCAAAACTAAAAACTGAATTTTATACTGAATCTCAGAAATTTTTGTTGAATTATTGTTTGAGATATTACATAAACTATGAAAAATATTTTGTAGTTAACATAAGACTTAAATACCGAGCGATTCTGTTTGCAATACTCACATTCAATAATAATAATAATTAATAAATAACAATAAAGATGATAAATAAAAGAAAGTGCTTGGTTTTATTAAAAAATATCTTAATATTAATTGCAATTTCTTCATTTACATTTTAAATTAAAGTTGAAGTTTTACCGGAAATGGGAATAAATTAGCAAAATATATATACTAAATTGAACGAAACGATCTAAACAGTATAAGTTTGGTATGACTATTAAAATTTGAAGATTAAAAATGTTTTGTTTGAGAATCCTTTAAGAGACCAGTTACTTAAAATATTTAATTGAAAATTGTAGCGAACGGTAATACTGGCGAACCGGCTGGTCGCCAAAGGCGGCTAGTTAATAATAAACACAAGCAATGTTCCTTAAAATCGGCTGATTTTCAAGTATATTTAGTTTAATAGTAAATGTTTTGAAAGTGAAATTCGCTAAGTTCTTTCAAAAGAAATCACAAAACATCAAACGTATGTTCTGAATATGCAAAAGTAATAAATTTTGATTACTAATCAGTTTCTTTACTGAAAATTATGGTTACATTTGATTTCTTCTAAATCGCTAATGCATAAATTTGACGTTAAACCATTTTAATTAATTAAACAATTTTAATGAGTTATTAAAAATGGCTTCATAATAACATTAAAAATGATTATTTTCAGGCGATTGAATTTCTAACTATTTATTGTCATTTACGATAATGTAATTTCGTTTTCTTATTCTTCTAGCAAACTGTGGAGATAATAAGCAGAATCTTTCTGTGTTTGCCTTCAACTTTGAATAAAGTCACGTCATTAAACACTTTATTAACAATGAAAATTATTTGAATTTTAATGCAACAATGAAAAATATCATTAAAATTATGAAAAAAATATTTTTTTAAAAATTGTCAAAATTTAGAAAACAATTCTAATTAAATTGGCTTTATTAAAAATATTTTCTAAAATTTTATAATGATATAATTGCGAAAAATTCAAAATCTTGTTTAATTTTCAATTAATTACAATTTTACTTAAAATGAAAAATAAAATGCTTTAAAATGTATATTTAAAGCTACAGGTCAAATGGCTTTCCCGGCAAAACGCCACGACACATATATACAAACATATATGCACGCACATACTATACTTTTTTAAGGAATAGTAGAATGATGTGAAATATTAATGTATGCAATTATATTTTGGCATTTAAGTCATTTTAATGCACATTTTTTATTAGACTCCAATCTTATTAAATACATGGCAACTGAAATGTAAAATAAAATTTAAGTATTTCGTAAAATTCTAGCTTATTTCATAGTAATTTTCTTTAAATATGTCCGAAAGCTGAATTATGACGATGAATAATGGACTATTCTAAACATTAAAGGGCACATATCGTGCATACTTCTGAAGGATTGTGAATAATTTTAAATGCAATTCATATCTTATTATAAAGAATCTAAAAAATTAAGAAACTCAAAATCCATAACAAATTTTCTTATATCCGTATACCCGAAAATTAGATTCCACAATATCCATTCCAAAAGTTTTCATTTTGTGAAAAAATATATCCTTTATTTAAGAAATACAGCTTTTCAAATAAATATTACAATGGCAACAGTTTTATTTCTATTACAGCTTTTTCTCTAATTTTTATAAATTTTGTTTAAAAAAATTTGAACCTAACCCGAAGCATCATAGCATGTTACTGTCTAAGATTTTGTCAATTGTTAGTTTAGTTTTAACATTTGTTATTAATTATATAGCAGCAAAACGTGTATACACAAATGGAGAAATGTAATATCGTTATAATGCACTTGAGTGTGAATCCAGCAAAAACAATGAAAAAATTATTATAATATATATGCACAAATATTTTTAGAAATTTATTAAAATTAGAGAAATAAAATTGTATGGAAATAAAATTCATTTCACATCAAAGCTTATTTTTCTGAATATTGAAGTGATTGGTGGATTTTGTGTAACTATATGCTTATACGTTAGTGAAAAAAAACTTTAAAATTTTGATTAAACTTTATTAAAAAATAAAAATTAAAAATCCTTTCTTTATTATTAAAATTGTATTCTGAAAGTAATCGTGTGTTAGTTTCGCACTTCTTAATTCAAAGATTATGATGTATGGCATTATTAATAAATTTTACTTTCTTGCATGGGGTGTATAAAAAATATCATAATAGTCAAAAAATTTAAATTTGATATTTCAACGGTACTCAATATTTCAGTTCTCTCTGAGTTTGAAAAGCAATTAAAAAATCTAAAATAAATTAATAATACAATGATAAAGTTAAAACATACATTGAAAAGTAAAACTGAATAGCCAATTGCTTAGACGGAAGGCACATAATATATTCTACCAGGACAATAAAATGTTTACTTTTCTTGCAATAACTAAATAATCTATAACTTCTTCTACCTGTAGAATAACTTCTCCACATTCAACAATATGGTTTCTCCCTCTTAAGTAGCGTATAGGACATATTCGATACACGCATCGCCATCTTTTCGGTGAGATCTGTGCTGTATGTGATATTGATTTTAGTGTAAAACTTATCTTAATTGAATGTCCAGTTTTTAATTCTCATCGTCAATATTTTTTTCATTCCCCTTCTCTGGACTTGCAAGACTTGAGAGAAATACCACCCAAATATTTTAAACTTTTTAAAGGCTATTGGCTTTCATGCGTGCATTTAATACGTGTTCATTGTTTATATATTTTTTAAAATTGTAACATCTCATTGCCCATTTCCTACTTAAAATTTAATATACTCATTGCTACAAAAATATCCTTGTTTGCTTAATTATCCTACTTTTTTTTTATCTTTTATAACTGATTCATTTTAATCTTGCCATATGTAAAACCATATGCTTGGCGCAGTATGGCCAAGATTGGCTCTTGCGCCAAAAAAAAAAACAACAACCAACCAACCCTCTTAAGTAGCCTTAACATGCGTTTAGTATAACTTCTTTTCTTATGCTCAACCGCAATTTATTCAATGTCACCATGATTAATTAATTTGATCCAACTTTTCTCGTTGTTTTGCCCGACCTCTTCAGACCAAAAAGCGCATATTAATCCAAACTAAAAGCAAAACATCGACCTCTCTAATTTTCCTTTTTTTCCTATTTAAAATTATCTTTCTAAAATAAGTAGCGTCCTATTGTTCTATGTAAAAATGCGATTCTGTCTGAATATGCAAAGTTTATTTAAATCCATCACAGGTTACAATCTTTATTTTGATAATTGAATAATTGATAATAATTGATAGTGCCCGCTGAAAAAGTTTTTAGTAGTGATACATAATACATTAGTGACACATAACATTTGTATAATCACAGACGGCTCATTTAAATAATTTTTTACAAAGCACCAGAACTTCACAAATAAAATACCCCAAATTTTTCTAAATATTTTAAAATCTTTAAAGCAAACCATTAAATCCTATTATATGATATTTCTCAACAAATACCAACTTAAAATTCTATTTTGTATAAATATTATACTTAAAAGTATTTGGTAAATCGTATATAGCCATGTTTTGTTATATATCAGCAAAAACAGCATCCTTTTATGGTATGAACTATGATAAAACTAAAGATTATATAATAACTGGCATCAAAATAGAATAGGAAAACTATAAGCAAAACATACTTACTTTCTCGGATGTTTCGCAATTTTGTTGTTTGGAGTCACTTTGTTACACGCTGTTTTGATGAAATCCCAAATGAATTCTGTGATCTCTAAAAAGGTAACCAAAGTGAGACCCATGAAGAATCCTAAATTGCCGCCAATATTTGATACTAGTGTTTCCCACTACAAAGAGAAATGAATGAATAATGTTTTTAAAGTAAGAAGTAAGAAAAAGAGGATTTAATTCAAATAAGTAATGACAAAGATTTTTAGTAATGCAGATATGATATGATATTGGTTAAAGTAAATGGTTCATAGCGTCTACAAAAATGTCTGGATAATTAAAAAAAACTATATCTTAAAATGGCACTCAATCGAAGTGCCTATAAAGTTGCCACTGAGGAGAGAAGTAGCAACTTTTTTATTTATAATTGCTTTAAATCGTCATTTTAATCAGTAATTTTATTAAAAAGAGAAAGTGGCTGGTTTTTAAAATAAAATACAAAATTCCATCTAATGCAAAACGTCAAAAATAATTAAGAAAAAACTTTTCTTCATAAATGTTTAGTTCTTTTCGGAAAAAAAAAATGATATGTTCAGCATTTATTTGGCATTAGGAGTTAAAAAAGTTTAGCCCAATTCATTTCTAAAAATCCTTTTTATAACTTTCTTTTCGAATTTACGTCACTTTCGTAATTTTTCCTTTCTTACTCACTAGTGATTATTGAAGAACTCTTCTGATATCTTACACCATAGTTGTCCGCATCGTCTATCCTAAAAAAATTCTGTGGATTCAAATTTTCAGTATGATTTTAAGAAAACCTTCTCTGAAAAAGGAAACCTTTTTATCTTAACTCTCCTATCTATTTTCATTGTTTTACATTTAAAAGCAACGATGTCAATTATCAACAGATTACGTCATTAAAGCTGCCACGCCAGCTATACTGAAATGATGTACTGCGGTCCGATTATGTGGACCGGATTGTCTGCAGGAGATTTTGTTTACTGAACTGGAGCCGCGGGCATGATACTCCTTGGAGATACGTCTCTTGTCTCAAGACATGAAAGCCATAAGCCTTTGTAAAGAAATCTGAAGTGTTTCCGGAATGTAAAACAAAAACTTCTTGGATACAGTAGTTGAGTTTCGATTGAGATTCTGAGGGAGAACGAGAGCCGAGATGGCTGGTCCCTTGCTTCCTAACATAGCTTCGGGATTTTAGAATTCGGGATTTAGAAGCTTGTTATTATTTAAATGTGTTTTTTTGTCATTTAAAATAATTCTCTAAATATCCTCCAAGATTTTGTATATAGTGTATACAAAATTATTTACTCTTGATACTAGCTGTGCGTAATTTTGTAAATTGAAACTTGTTCTTAGTATGTTGCATAGAGAAGAAAATACAATGATATTTCCCAATGTTTGGTTTTAATATTTTATAATCTCTCTTTTTTTGTTGATAACAACAAAATTGCTCACTCCAAACAGAATGTTGTATAATATTAATAAATTCCTAAATCTTAATCATAATTCTATTAAATTTAAATCGTTAACTATTTTATTGTGTTAGTCAAATTTCCAAATTTATAGGTGCTTAAATCTTCGGCGGTAATAAAATGTTTCTTTGAAGCGTATTAAGAATATTTCAGATATTCGTCA
Organism: Argiope aurantia; assembly: GCA_026543865.1. Lineage (NCBI taxonomy): Eukaryota > Metazoa > Arthropoda > Arachnida > Araneae > Araneidae > Argiope > Argiope aurantia. The sequence goes on along the minus strand of JAPMOR010079402.1, from coordinate 383,788 downwards.
TGAAAAATAAAAGAATTTTCATTTAACTCTACCTTCTAAACTATTAATATTGGCATCTGAATTAATTCGTATCTGATATTTTATACATTTTTTATCAAACATTTTTACATATCAATGGTTATTCTTGCTTTGCATTCAAAAATTACAGACAAATTAATTTGGAAAATGTTTTATTTTACTTCATTATCATTATTATTACATTTTAACATGGTAATTAATATTAAATTTATAAATTTTGGTGGAAAATACAATTTAATATTAGTGGGAAGAATAGAAAGTTGTATAATGCTCACAAAAAATGTAAAATTGAAATGTTTTTTTTTTTTTTTTTAGAAACTCAATAAAAAAAAATTAGAAATTTTAATTTTTGATTTCTGCACACAAAATAAAATTTAATTGAAAAACATGCAAGTATGCAAAATAATTGAAATAAATCTGAATGCAAAAAAAAAAAATCTTTACGCTATAAGAGGGAACTTCGTGATATTTTGAAACTTGAAAAGTATTATAATATACTTTCACTCCAAGCATTAGCTTTCTGAAAAGAGAAAAAGAAACATTATTTCTCAATACACAAAAATACAGAAAATATTATTAGCATAATGCTTAAATTGATTAAATAAACGCTATTTTCAATTAAAAATTTCTTTCAATATTATTAGAACTTTGGAGTTGAAAACCGTTAACCTACAAAATGTCTCAAAATCAAGGAGCCTTTGGTTATGCACATATATACAGTGCTTTGAAAATAATTTTGTGAACAGATTACTGAAAATTTCATTTATATGCAAAGAAAACCAAGTTTAAATTTATTGTTTACCGAAATTCATTTATAATTTTGAGATTTTAACATTATAATATTTATAAGTTAGATTTACCTGTATATTTTGTGGTACAACAAATATACAAATATCGCTCAAACATGTCAAATTAGAACGTTGAATTTAGAGCTATCCAATTTGACCTGCTGTTATGTTTTCACTACAGGTGCTCACTAAAAGTGAATTTTCAAGATTTTACTAAACTTTTTCTTTAAAATTAATTGAAATGTTAAAGTTTTCTTTTAATAATTTTGGAAAATATTATCGCATATAACAATTTTTATGCTACTTCAATTTTTTTTAAAAAAATTAGCTTTTCTGTACGTCAGTTTTTTTTTCGTGTAATTATTTAGCTTACTTGAATAAATTTTTAAAAATGTTTTTTAATTTATTTTGCAACAGTATTTTATATTGTTTTGTTACTGTGTTCATACGCCTGAGTTTTAACGCTCTGTAAAATGTATTTTTTGTTAACTCGTCTCCATTGCTATAAATAAGAGTAATTTTTTTAAAAAACATTACGAAAACAGACAAATTATTTTTATTCAATGATGCATCGGATTTAGGAATGCGAATCTTCTTTAAATTTTTAATTTTATATTTGAATTTCTGTAACTGAAGGCAATTCTTTAAAACGATTATATTTTTTTAAAAAAATAAATATCATTTCATATGTCTTTAAAAATGAATGAGAGTGGATGTTATCACTTACGAAAAATGTTCTGTATCGAAGATAGCTGTTTCCAATGTTTCTAATTAGTTAGCAAATATAGTTTTCCTTGTGTTATAATATTGTTTATTGTGTTTTGTAAATAACGTAATTTTGCCTCTTGAATGATATTTATTTTTAATCCAATAATTTTGCAAATATCGTGCATTTTAAAAAACTTTTGACTTTTTTTTTATTTCTTTCAATGTGCTATATTTCAATTTTAAGTCATTGGATAGAAATTAAATGAACATTTTATTAAATGGTATATAATGTTGATTCATTTTGTTTTTAGTTTCAAAAGTTGATGAATTTCATAAATATTCGCTGTATATAAGGTGTTTTCTTCAAAATCCACAGTAACGTGCAAAGATAAAATTATCACACAGATAATTTGGAAAAATTCTTATTTGACAATCCCAAATTAGTCTTAATGCAGATAGACACATAAGCATAAATTATTAGTATTGCAAATTAATTACTCTATTTCCTTTGAAAGCGTCGAAATTCTATGTTAAAAGTCTAGATGATTTTCCTATTTGAACAAATGAATTATGATTAAGATATAAATAATATAAGCGTTATTACCTCAAGAAATACAATTTTCACATGCCCCAAAAAACTGTTTTTGTTCAGCTGTAACAGATGAGATTATCTGTCGTTTTTTCACCCACTGAGTCAATCCTATATGTTAGTGGATTTATTTTGAAACTCATCTAAGGAAACTTAAAATAATATAGTTAGATGTCAAAATTCTAAAATTAAGCGAATGTTATCTTCGTGCCTTTTAAAATTCATTTATAATTTTTAACAAAATTTTAAAGAATTGATTGAATACTTTAAATTAATAATTAACTCGCAAATTCTAAACATTAGAATGAAACCAGAGCACATGATAATACTTGTTCAAACACAAAGGAATTCATGTATTAAAAAATTCAAAACTCAGGAAAAGCGATTAAAGCAGTTAATATGGAACTTCCTTTGTAAAAACATTAAAAAAAACCCTTGATAGTTATTTAAAATATGCATTATATTTTACGGTACAAAATAGTAATTTTTGTCGTTTATATAAAGTAATTTATGAATATAAATAATAAAAAAGTGAGAACAAAATTATCATAACAAAAGCAGATATTTATTTTTTTCCCTTTTACGACTAATTTGAAAAGGAAGAAGAAACATCATGTTTATTTATAGAGCTGTAGTATAAGGTTAATGTTTGCAACATCGTGAAAACGAATGGATTTTCTATTCATTCATTCTACTCTATTCATTATTGAGCTACTTACTCATCTGAATAATTCACATATTTCTTTTTGCCTTCAGAATCGAGCTTTAAGGTTCGAATCGCTTTAACAGTCCTATAATAATTTTCATTCAGTTCACTTGAAGTAACAGTGTAACTGTAAATTGTCTCCCTGAAAGAAGAACAAGGAATTAGTCAATATAAAAATATGTGTTAAATGAATTTAAAATGTGCATGTTGTTGTTGCATGTTTTGCTGATTGACATTTGCATTTGTCTGTCATCGTAATGCATTCTCTATAAATAATAGAAATGAATGTGTGTATTTGTCTTTCTGTTAGCTCTCCATAGGCTAAACCGTCTGATTTGTACTACTAAATATACTATATATAAATCTTAGATCGATTAAAAAATATTAGAATTCTAACTAACTAAAAATGAAGCAAATTTTTTGAGTTTTCTATGATAATTTCCGAAAACATCGTTGAAAAAAAATGTTTTTCACATTATTTTAAAATTAAAAATATTGCCCTTTTATGTTACAAACTATCTCGCAGTTTATTTCTTGCATTTCGTCAATTTTTTTTGTATAAATCTCAACGACAGATTTCAGCGCTGTAATGAAATTTAATCATTGTTTCATCACATTATTAATCATACTTTTCCATTGTTGGAAATTAAAGATGAAAGATTCTACTTTTTTATTTCAGTTGTGTTGGTGAGATATGAGAAAGTGAAGTTACAGTATCGCAAAATACTTTGTTATGATAAGTTTATAAATTAAGTTATGCATAAAATATGAAAATGAATTTTGATACAATTAATATTTACAGTTAACCATTTCATCTCTAAAGGCAGTAGTAAATAACAAATGTTCGAATTATTGTCTTGTTCTTTCAAGTAAAAAAAAATAGATATGTTAGAAGTGGTAATAATTTTAATTAACTATTTCATGTTTGATAGTATCTGCACGAACAGTTTTCAAAAAGAACGGGACAATATTTTTAGAAGTAACTCTCCCATCTTTTAAATTACCTTACAATTCTGATAATATGACGGTTCACAATAAAAAAAAATTGTCGTTTTTTGCTACAGGAAAGCATTGCTCTCATTTAACAGCTTTCTTGGTTGAAAAATGAAGTAAACATTTGAAAACCGTTATTAAACATTGCTTTCTCACATAGCTCTCCGACAACCACAGAGCCATCTGGTGGTTAAATTATAAATCATGCCATCAGTAAATTTTAGTTCGGATTGAAAATCTAGGATTATCTAGTTTTATTCATTTCTATGTAGATAGGGACTTTCCATCTTCATTTGTTTCCGAATTGTTGATTTTCAAATGTCTTGATAATTTTAAAAACATTCTTTTATAATCTTATAAATCGCAAATATTTAAATTGTGAATCTTTTTCATACAATATTGAACGAAATAATTTCTTTAATTTTCATATTGTTATTTAATTGCTTTTATTGAGATAATTTAATCATAAAGTTACTAGTAATATATATTAGAGACAAATATTTGTAAATTTTTCTATGAAAACAATGAAATAGATTCTTTTTTTTTTCATTATTATCATTATTTTGTTTTTCAAAAGTATAAACATCTGTGTAATTATCTTGAAGCCGTCATCTGACAGAAAAACTAATTTAACGAAAACATATCATTATAGTTTTCGAAATATGATTTTACCGAGATGACAAAAAATTTTAATTATAAAAATGGGGCTAATATTTACAAAGATTACACACATATATATCCTTTGACATTGTCTTCGTTATTACTTATCCTAAGCAAACAGTTTTTATGTATTATGCCCCTCGTAAATATTCTATTAAAATAAATACTCTGAAACAGGCGACACGCAATACACTTATTAAGGAAATTGAAATATCGGGAAAAAAAAGATCATTTGTTTTAGTAAGAATGTCACCTGCAAGGAGGCTTGCAATCACATTCTAGCTTGCTTTCAACGTCGGCTGCAATTTCTTTCACACAATCCCCTGGAAAGAAAATGAAATTTCATTAATACATATGTTTAACTATTAGTATTTTTGAATTTTAATTATAATAAAATAAAATTAGTAATCTTAAATCATTTAAATATGTATATCGAAAATACTATGCACTAGTATTAACACATTAAAAACAATAATAAGTCTAACCACATAGTCATGAAAAATATTAAAATAAAGGAAAAAAATACATAACAGCAATTTTATTAGCTTAGGATGTTGTGCTGGATATCCGAAACAGGTCAAGATTAACAAACAAAAGAGGGTCTAAGGTTGGAAATTTAAACTGTGGGTTTTCTCGATTCTGTAAAAAGTTGTTAACCTGAGAAAAAAAACTTTAAAAATAAAAAGCTATAATTATGAAAAATATCTATAAAATGATTTATAGAATGTAAAAATCGCTTAGTTAGGTCGGATGTAAATTTGAAACAATGGCAAAAAAAAGATATATATATATTTTTCATTTTTAAAAAAATTTGAACAAGATTTCTGAATTTCCATTAGATATGTGATATATAGAAGAGAATAAACTGTAAAATGTACAGGTCAATATTAGTATTATTTGTTTATTTATTAGGGAAAAAGGATCATTGGAAGATTTTTATAAATACTTTTCTATCAGTTCAGAATTCCAAAACCAAAATAATAACAATAAAACACTATTCTAAAGATACTCTATGATTTCACATAGTATCATATTGGTCGGATTTGGTAGTAAGTGATAAAAATTAAATTTCAATTTAATCTTTTGTCTCAGTCATCACATTTGATTTCATTTTCCGAAGGCCTTTACGCTCGCGAGATGTAATTTTTAATGCTTTTCGAGAATTAATCGTCACAAAGAAAGACTCTTTTCTTTTTAAAATTTACTTTTCTCCACCTTTTTTTTAATTTTTTGAAAACCAATCATTATGATACCATTTAAAATCGCAGAAAAACATTCTTAGAATTAAAAAAAATTCGAGAAGTTTTATTTTTTTATGTGGTATTTGCGAGGAAATGGAAATCGGAAAATGAAATCAGGCTTAAGAATTAAAATAAACTCCTGTCTTCAAATTCAGTTTCACAAACTTTTAATTTAAATCGACAGTTATACTATTTTAAATTGGGAAAAAAGCACTAATTTAATTTTTTTTTCTTCTAGTTTGGGAATTCTGTCTTATTGAAAATGACTTATAGGCAATTTTTGATGATCTTGTTTTTTAAAACAGTCAGTTTTTCAAAGATACAATTTTACCTGAAACTTTTACCAGTTATTTCCTCGTACATAAAATGTACCTAAGTGGAATTCCAAAACTTTCATTTGAATTTTTAAAAAATAAATAATTTTTCAGATTTGCAATTTTTTAATTTATTCTTGATCTAACTGAACTATCCTTATGTTCTGTAGATCATTTTCTAGATATTTGTAATTCCTTTAGTTTCTTAACTTAAAGTTTTCATTTTAAGCTGATAGCTTTTTATTTGCACCCCAAATACCTGTGTTAAAACCCAACTTACATCCAAACAAAGCGGTACAAACTTAGAAGATTGTTTTGGATAGGTGACTTAACAGCTCAAACCAATAAAATTGCTATTATATATTTTTTCAGAAGGTATAATTCGATTAAACTAAATAGGACCCTGGGATCGTATAGCTTTGTGATAAATGTAAATATGAAGACTATTTGAACATGCATTTAATACGGATGCATAACATTACATTGCACTACTTATATTTCCGCTTTTAGAGTCAAAGGGCAGCCTTCTGGTTTGTATGAAAGTCGGTGAATTTTAATTTTTAAAAGAAAAGCAAATAATGACAAATTACACAATGAAATATATTAATTCAAAATATGCATGAGCCAATTAATTATCCAAAAAAACAACACAAAAGTAATAATAAAAAACAGTAGAAAATTTAAAACATACAAGATAGATAATAAATAAAATGGGAGATTTTTTGTGTTGCTGAAAGTGATTCGAAAAAGATTCGTGTTCATTGATATTTTTCTATAAAAAGAGTCTTCTTGTCACATACGAAGGGCGTTAGAAATCGATGTCTGTTTCTTGATAAATTATTTGTGAAGATGTTATTAGTCATTGTCCTTTTCCCCCTAGTGTTATTGCTTGGAAATGCCAGAAGACTGTCATTGAGCATTTCATAGCATAGAGCATTAAATCGCTTTTTTCTCCAAAGGAGCACTTATCATTTGTTTGCCGATTGAAGCGAAGAATATAGGAAGAGAAAAAAAAAAACGTCCTAAAATGAATATAATTTCTTCTTTTCTCCATTCATATTACACGTCTGTTTCAAAATCTGAGTGCCATTAGGATGGAACCACTAATCATTCACATTTTAAGTACTGTATGGACATTACGAATCATTTTTGAATAGAAAAAATCGTATCGTATTATCGTGTAATATATTTATGACATTTGTCCTAGGAAAATGTTTTTCTAGTTTGTTCTAACAATTTTCAATTGTTAAGACCATAAACATTTCATTCGGTTATGAAAACTGAAAATTAATTCTTTAAAGCCTACATTATATTTATATTGTTCTTTTAGGTCTAATTCGAAAAATATTAAGTTATATGCTGGCATGATATCTTTAGAATAACGCAAAAATAAATAAAAAAGTGGAGTTAAAAGGAATTATTAATCATCAAAAAAGATTAACTTTGATTTAAATAAGACTGTCTACTAATGTTAATAAGAATTATTCTGATACAAAGAGAATATAAATATTTTAAATAATTTATACTGAGTTAAATATTTCGTATAAACAAAATATCAGTTCAAGATTCCAGTATAGACTTTTGAAATTATTATATTGCTTTAGAAAATCCGAAACAAAAAAAGTTATTTTAATCAGTATAATAAGTGCATGTTAGATGCAGAGCTGCAGATGGAAAAGAGAGATGGATGGAGAGAGAGATGGAAAATGGAAAATTTGAAATGGCACAGTTTCACTTTTGGGCTCATATACCTTTACATACAATCGGAAATACTGTAGTGATCGCTACAATATACCCTCCACCCAGGGATGGATACAGAGTAACATATCGGGAGAGGGGAGGGGTCCTATCCTGAAGGAAGTTTGGGAGCCAATAAAAAGCACGAAATCGGTAGGAAATAAGGCATTTATGCCAAAATTATACCATTGTATGTCGTAAGAATTTATTTTAAATGCAAAATTTGAACTGATACTTTCAAGCTTTAGTTAATTAATTTATGGGAAGGAAATATTAATACAAATCGTTATTTAAAGTTTTCCATGATGATAAAGCTACCATAGCAACAGTTAACAATAAATTTAACAAAAGCTTTGATCTTAAAATACCTTATATATAATATAAAGAATGTATATAAATATATTATTCTTTTATAGATAAGAATTTTTGAAGTTTTGAATCAACTGTATAGCGTATATTACGTTTAGTTCATGACAATTATTTTACAAGGGAAATTCCCAATGGAAAAGTTAGTCAATGAAATAAAAATTCATTAATGGAGATTTTTGATTTTTTTAGGAAAATTGATGGAAAATATGTAAGGACATAAAAAGATAGATTATAAAAACTGATCAATTTATTTAATTATTTTATCTAACTAGTTTTGATTAATCTTTTATCAAACTATCGATATAGCAACAAAATTATATACTTCAGATGATATGTATGTAAATTATGTATGTTTTTCCAGATAACAAAATTTTGACTAAGGTTTAAGAGAGTCGTGCCTTCTATCATAACTCTCTTATACACGCTCGGCCTCTATTACATTAACTCGCTATTTATGATCACATATTTGCTTATTTTGTATCTTTGATCTTGTCTTTTGGAGGCATCCAGCATATTTGATGATATTATGCTGTGTGATTTTCTTTTTGAAATAATGAAGAAACATATTTACTTTCTTTTTTATTGCTGAGGTTACAAAATGGAATACCGGGCGCCATTGTATTCAGAACTGTTCCACGTAGGAAATGTCTCATTGTGCAGTTACAGTTCTTTATCAGATGCTTATAGCCACAGTGTTTTTCGCAACCCTGAAAAAAAAAGGATATTTATTGCAAAGCTGAATTCCGCATCATATTAAAAATTAAAAAGCGATTGTGCTTTCTAAATAAGAAGGGAAACTAAGGAAATGTTTCTATCTCACTTACTGTATACCTTAAATAGGGAAAAAATAGAAAAAAAGAAACTTAGTTAAAATATTTTATAAAATGATTTTAAATTCACGAATCAACAAATTAGAAAATCAAATCTATTGATTATATTTGTAGAGTTGTTTCTAAATATCTGGCAAAAATGTAGAGAGTATCTGAAATAAACATAACCTGTTGATAAAGGTACGAATGGAAATCTTATATGTAACTGTCAGTACTTACAGAAAATATAAACAAACGATAAGAGAGAAAAAAAGGCGAGTTCAAAGAAATAAACCTTTTTATGATTAAATTTTCAATAGTGAGAAAAGATAATAAAATCAATAAAAGTCCACAAAAGATAATAAAAGCTTAACAGGAAGTGAATAGGTGTACATGAAAAGAAATACAAGACATGTCCACTTTCCAGCAGCAACTGGCCATCTAGAAACATTCGGCCTCAATCTAAGTTTTGTAAATCATGCTTTTAATGTATTTCCAGAATGAAAAATATACAAAATATTAAATTTATTTTATTTGTATATTATATGTATATTATATTATATTTGTATATTATATTAAATTTGTTGATCCACAAGTCACTCATCTCGTCCCATGTGGGTCATAATTAGCGCAAAGCACTAGATTTAATTTCTGAAGCAAAACTATTTCCATTTCCATTCGAAATCCCTTGCACATAATGCACAAATGCCGAGATTCAAATTAGTGTCACTGTGAGTGCTGCTGGATATCCACATTGAAAATTATAGTTGAAAATGAAACAGACTGCACTACCTACAGCTACAGTTTAAACAGCATTCTCTATCATTTTAACATCCATTTCCAATTTCTGTTACAAATGCACTTTCTATTACAAAATGGCTTTTTTCAGTCCCTTTATTTTTGCTAATTATTCAAGAGATATCTTATGCATGAAGATCGTCGAAATCCATTTTGAAAAATTAATAAATTAAAGGTATAAAGAAAGAATAAATGATAAATTGATACAATTTTACAAACAAAAATGCTATTGCTTTTATCATAACAATATTATATGTTGACAGTTAAAATTTTTTGATTGTCTTCATTTTTTATGCATTCAAGTATTTAAGATGCAAGTCGATCATTATTTTACCATGATGATATAAAATTACATCAAGAAAAGGGCAAAGGTCTACTGATAGAATATTGACTCTGATATATGAAGACTGTAGCTTTGAGACCTGACTTGACTAAAGATTACTCATTTATAAAAAAATCTAATAAAATTTAAAGCTTCTGTAGAATGTTTTACAATAAGTTTCATTTGAAATTGCATTCTGACAGTATTTTTATTAACAAGGTTTTTTTTTTCCCGGTTATTCGGTTGTGTAGTGTGTGTGACTTATGGCACTTTACAAGCCCACTGACAGTTATCTGTCAGCGATTTAAGCCGAGTGAGCGTCTCTTGATTTTTCAGTAGCGCCACCTAGGGCCAAGAGTAAGACTTAGCTACTTCATGCGTCATATTCGCTTGTACAAGCCCTTTTTACAAGAGGGCACATTCATAAACCTCTCAGAGTACACAGAAGAACAACTATGGCATAGCCGGAACACCCAGATTACTGGGAAGAAGCGCTACTCCTATGCCAGGACGCAGCCGATTATTCGGTAATAAGTAAATAAATATGTAGGCTTTCTTTTATCAACAAACTAAGGACATTATACCTATCTTCGAACGTTAATACTAAAGTACAATTGAATGTATCATTACCATAACTTAAAACCATTATATTATCAGAATGGCTAATATTTTTAAAATATAATCTCAGCATTGAAATTTCTAGTTACGACATCATCACAAAATCATTGTGAAAATCAATATTTTCACATTATCAACAATCATTGAAATAAAATCAAATTTTGTGAAGTATTGAAAAAAAGATGCTTTATACTATCTATAACTTACTTCAATTAATCTTACAATAAAAATGAATTAAATATAAAGCTGAATTAAAAGCATATGGAAATTTTCTGAATATATCTTATTAAAATGAAAAAAAATTATAAAAAAATTATCTTGTAGAATTAAATACCGAAAGAAAAAATAGGGAATTTTCTTCTGATTGCATTTTTAATCCAAGAAAAAACCTCTTCTTGAAATTTGTTTCTTCTAAATTTGTTTTTATAATTTTGCTTTTATCAAAATAATTTATTTCATTATATGAAGTAAAAGTTTAGTGATGATTCGTACAGTACAATGTATGTTTATAGTTTATTTTGAAACTGAGTCAATTCATATTCATTTGAATGAGGATTATAACATACAAAACAATACAAAACAACGTTCAATTTAATATTATAATACGCACTGACTCATTTAGCATTTAGAGGTGAAATAGAGGAAACAAACTCTATTCTACGTTTTTGTAAGATAATTAATTAGAATTTCTGTTGGTTACTAAATTTTATCCATATTTCTTAGATTATTATTATTCAAAACTAAACATTTAAGTAAGACAAATTTGTTTTCGCCATATTTTTTTAGCCTATTGTAAGTAAATCACTGGGGAATATTTCTTTGGGAGGAAACCGGTATTTTTCTTATGACCCTTTGCATAAAATATTCTCTAATTACATTGTCCTTTCACCCCAAAAATGCATTTACTAAGTAACCTCAGGCAGATCTGATAGCAATAATAAATTGAATAATAAATTGAAAGAATACTAATATCTCTAAGTAACCAAAACATTGGTAAAAATTAAAATCATCATTTACAAGTATGGAAAAAAGATCAACATTCATACTTGTATCTCACTGAATGATAACGACAAATAGAAAGAAACTATTAATCCAGTGTTTCTCAACCTTTTAGTATTCGCGGCCAGTTTTCAATCATAATTTTCATCGTCCCCCTCCCCGCTTACAATAAAATGTATACACCAATAATATATATTGAGTGTTTTGGATTCAGTTTTTACATTATTTTTAACTAACTGCCAAAACAAGAGTACACGCGGAACGCGAGCCAACGTTGGCTAGAAACCACACCTAGTATTTTGGTAAGCGGGCAGTGAACAAATAAAACGAATGAAAGCGGGGAAAATTTAAATATTATATTTGAAATGAAAGTCAAACAGGGAGATAAAGTTAAAAGAATATGAAAGTAGAAAAATTCGTTAATGAAAGTTAACTTAGACGGGGTGAGCTAAATGTAGAAACTGGGAAAACATATTTTCGAATAATAAAAGAAATAAAACAGAAGCATGACTAAACAAAAGAGAAAAAATAAGTAATGTTTGTGGAAGGGAATCCACACGATCGATGCCGTCTCGAGCATGTGCAGAGCAAATGTTTTCTCATAGGAAGAAGGAAAATGTTCGATAACGCAAATTTTAATTCCAACCAGTCCCTTTCGAGTCAATCCTTCTATCTCTATCGAATCTATCGTGAATGTGAATGTTATATACGTTTTCGTGTTAATTGCAATTCACCACATTAAATATTTACGGCAGCAGATTTATGCAGACTCATGGATAAATTTTTAAGCGGAAGTAAGCGAGCATTAGATAATCAAGCATCAACAAGTTCACAGATGAGCGTGGTTCCAAAAATAAAATCATGAAAATATTCTCAAGGATACTTAAATTTTGGATTTACCAATACTGAAATAAATGAAGAATCAAGGCCCCTATAACATTTGCTCAAAAACGGTGACCGCAGACAGCATGAAACCTAATAAACTTAAACGACATTTGGAAACGCTTCATAGTGAGTACGTCAACAAACCCAGAGAATTCTTCGAATTAAAATTAAAATCATATAAAAAGCAAAAATCCTTTTTTGAAAAAACTTTGTGAATAAAAAAACTTTAATTGCATCTTACAAAGTTTCATATAAAATAGTCCGATGTAAAAAACCTCACACCATTGGTGAGGAGCTTATTTTGCCAGCAGCAATTGAAATTTTAGAAACTATGTTTGGAGATAATTTTTCAAAACAATTGCAGTCCATACCTCCTTCAAATAATACAGTTGCTCTTCGAATTGGTGATATAGATGAAGATGTACATTGTCAGTTTTTCTCGAAGTTGCGTGACAAATTGTTTTCAATACAGCTTGACGAAGCAACAGATAGTAACAAAGATGCTCATTTAATTGCCTATGTTCTATTTTGTGATAATATGTCAGTATTAGAAGAACTACTTTTCTGCAAACCAATAGCATTCAAAACAACAGCGCTCGTCTTATTTGCTACTCTAAATAATTTTACGAAATTGCGTCGGAATATGCACCGGTGGTGCTCGTTCAATGTCCGGAAGATTCCAAGGTATACAAGCACTTGTAAAACAAAAATCACCTCAGTGCGTCTTTACACATTGCATGACCCAGAGAAGCTTTGGTTTCGAAAGAAATGAGTCCTGGTCTGAATATTATGTTAACTACGGTTATAACCGTAGTAAATTATATAAAAATGAGACCCCTGAAATCGAGAATCTTTTCCGCACTTTTTAAAGACATATGGATTCAGTACATTCAGTATTACTGTTTTATTTCGAGGCAAGATGGTTATCACGTGGGTAATTTTTGCAACGTGTTTATGAATTAAGAGAAGAAATCGCCATTTTCCTGAAAGAAGAAAACAGAACGGAGACCGAGAATTTTCGCGATGGTTTATTTGTGATGAAATTGAGCTACTTGGTTGACATATTTGAGAAATTAAATAGCTTGAATCTTCAACTCCAAGGAGCAAATACACATATGTTGGATACGAGTGATAAAGTTAATGCTTTTTTTTGAAAATTGGAATTGTGGTGCAGGAAATTTAAAGCAAAAAAGCCTAACAATGTTTGCAAATGTGGGTGTTTGTACTTAAACTTAAAAGGCTGAAGAAAAACATGTATAAGTTGTTTTTGTAAACATTGAAAATCATTTAGTCATGCTGGCAAAGAATTTAAAAAAGTATTTTCTTGCTGTCGACAAACTGATAGCAAGTTACGAATGGGTTAGGGATCCATTTCATGAGACTCTCGAAGGACTCTCAATTGATGAGGAAGAAAAATTCATAGACTTCATGACAAGTGAAAGACAATTTAATAATAAATCACTATTTGAATTTTGGGCAGAAGTAGAGGATGATTTTTCTGCACTAAAAACAAGGGCATTTCGCATTTTATTACCATTTTCAATATCCTACCTTTGTGAAACTGGATTTTCTGTTGTGGCTTCTTTGAAGACAAAATATAGATCTCGGCTAAATATAGAAACAGAATCGAGAGTGGCTATTTCTAATACTAAGCTTTCCTTCGAAAAACCTTGCTCTGCAAGACAGGCCCAAGGAAGTCACTAATAATTATTAAATTTGTTTTGATTTAGTAAGTTGTTTTACTTTAATAAGTTATTAAATATGTCGAAATGCATTTTGTTTTCTATGTGTATGTGTCCTTTCCTTTCAGTCAATTAATAAATTTTTTTAAATAATATTTTCTCTTGGATATTTTTGCCCCCCCCTTCTAGTGTGCTCGCACCCCCTAGAGGGCGCGTCCCACAAGTTGAGAATCGCTGTATTAATCTGAAATTATAGAGATAGATTAAACCTACATTCATCAGTATGAAGCAGAGATCAAAATTCATACTGGTATCTTGATTAATCGTAGCAATTAATCAAAAGATATCACTGGTATGAAATTATTAGATGATATTAAAATTTCATTCAAAATTATGAAGTCAAGATCAACATTTATATTGATATCATGCGTAACCACAACAACAAACAGAAATTATTGGTATTAAATGATTACAGAAAATCAAAACTGCCTTTACCAGTATGGAGTAAGGATCGACGTTCTTATCGGTATCTTGACTATTTGTCCCTTCTTCGCAGGTGCCCCAAGGCTTCCCCAATCTCGTTATATTGGAGAGAGAGAGTTCCACTGCTGTCATGTCCCTCGGTCGTACGTTGACCCCATACTCAGACACAAAGGGAAGCATGTGGGGGTCGTGGATGACAATGCGAGCGCCCACTTCACGCCGGAGGAGGTCCAGATCGTTGTTGTCACTTACTCGAAGCAGGAGCTGCAGACCTGTAAAATCATTTTTATTCAAAGGATAATATTGTATAATGAGTATCAAAAATGAAATACTAATAGAATGCAATGTCAATAGATTAGGTTTACAATGCAATTTCCAAGAGAGAGGACGACACGAATTATTTATTAAAACCGACCACCTATCACAGATTCCACATGAATGCTGATATAATTTGCTTAACTGTACAACAAAATGCTGCAACTATCTTTTTTTTTATAGTCAAGTAAACTTTAATTTTGCATACAACACAGATGTACAACCAGAAGTAATGTTCTCTCCATGATGCTTTCGCTTAATTCTACATTAGGATGTATTTCTTAATTGGCTTTGATATAATCTGAAAAAAAAAATTTTTTTTTTTCTGTAAAATCGAGGTTTGTTTTGGAGAATATATTTAGATACTAATCACATTCTGATTACATATGAATATTTTTCAATCTTATCTACACATTAACTAGTCATTTAAATAAAAAAAATCATGAAGGCACTTAGTTTAACATGTTACTAACAATCTACTAGAAGAAACAATCTGCTATATTACAGAATTCATTTTACAGCTTATCGATATTTATTTACATTTTTGAACTTATACTCAGTATATATATTTACCACGGTGAAATCGGATCTGAGATGGCGCTATATGACATTGTCAGCATGAGAGCAGATAGAAAATGGCACTAATAATTAATTATAAAAAAAGTTTTTTTGTGGGTAAAATTTCATTTTTTCAGGAAATATACCTATATAGATAAAGAAAAGCTTTATATAAATTTGATCCAAATCTTCAAGTCTTTTCCGAGATACACGAAATAAATTGATATATATACAAGAATTTGATATACAAGAATACAATATATACAAGAATTGATTGATATATATACAAGAATATACATTTCAAATTATAAGATTTTGAGAAAAGAGACGAACATGTAATTTAGGCCTTTTCTTTTCATCTGTTGTATCTAGAATATGATTCATAACTGAAATTTGGTTATCAAGGTCATAAGCCAAATTTTATTTATCTGATGCATCGCATTTTTCGTTTACATGATTCTATAAATATAGATAGATATACAAAGATAGTATCCTGTACATAGATATACAAAGTGATAGTCAACCCATTAACGGATTTGATTCTTTATTTGAAATTTATCTACACTTTCAACCAGAAAATCACATACTGAAGTTCTCTTGTTTAGTTTGTTTTGTGTTTGAATTATTGTTTTAATATACGTGCAAAATTTCATACAAAGCCGCAATTCAAATGATAAATCAATCTGACAGATTTCAACGATTTTTCTTTCAATTATAAAATTTCCATGATTTAACAGACTTTATTTGCATGAAGGATTTTTTTCTCCAAAATCTGACATTAAGAATACATATCAATTTTTTTTTATCTAGCTGCTTTTATTTTTTGAACTGCTGCTTTCGCAGGCTGACATATTCCCAAAAATCATTATTTTCAGACTAGAGTCCTTTGACGTTTACAATACTAATCTTGCTATACTCCATATTCGAGAAAATAACTAGTATGCCTGATTAAATTAATAATAGTTTACTGAAGCTTGACTGTCCAACAAGGCCAAATACAGGAAATTAACTCTTTCACTCAATGTAAAATCCTAATACGATTAGTAAAACTGACACTCTCTGTGTGAGCATTCCGCTGGTTTGAGCAGAGAGATTGCTATCCTATTAAATATTTCCGAAAATTGGCAATTAGAGAATGAAATATATATCTTCTAATGATATATAGTAATTATCATAACATTGGCATGCCATATATATTTTTTTTCCGATAAAATGAATCATATGCCAAAGCTTCCAGATCTACTCACACATGCCAACTCCGTTATAATTTTTGATTTCAATATCTCTAAAACTGCATTGATAAATACAATTCGATTAATTCCTTACAAAGACAAGAATTTATATAAGGGAATGAGTTTAAAATATTGTTGATTTGCTAAATGCAATATAGAATAGGACATTTTCACATATCCCGAATTTAAAAATAAGGAAAATAAAATATCATGGAATTTAATATTAGAAGAAATGATTCACTGTGAATTTTATTATGGATCATATTATGATCCATATAAACAAAAATAGAGTTACTTTTTGTTAAAAAAAATTATAAACTAAACTTTGAATGAAGAAATCATATTTAAAATCCTATTTATAAACATTTTTAGGAAAATTTATTTAATATTTGGTAGCTTAGATGCATAACTTGGACGTATTATTAGATTGCACTTATAGTAATAACTAAATCTGTATTAATCAGGCTCGTTCTCTGATTTTATAAATATCTTTTTTTAACTAAAGTATTTTAATTATATGATATTTAAACATGTAGGTGTAATCGATTATTCATTCTTTTCATAATGAAAGAAAACAGAAGAATTTTTTAAAAATTATTATTTTTATTTTGATGCAAGAAGAAAGGAAGAATTCTGAAATATTTCAGTTAGTAATAATAATATGATAATGATAATAACAAAGTATGACTGTAAAGAATTTTTCTTTATAATTTTTAATCATATTATTTTAAAAAGAATTATCACATTCACTAGTTTAGAGTTTTTCTTCTTTTTATCTAGAGTTCTTCGATATATTTTCACAATTTAATGTGATTGCTTTTTTGAATGAAAAATCAAAATCAATATATTAATTTTGATATTAAACTAAGAATAATTCATTACATAAAACAAACATTTATCTTAATCAAAGATTTTAATTCCTCCTTAAATAGCTATTGATTAAGTATCAAGTAAATTAAACCGTATTTCAGTTATCAATTCAGTAAAGAGTATTTTAAAATTAACGCAAGATTTGAATTTATCACCATTCGTGCAGTAAAGTGTTGGAAATCTTATTAAAATAATCATTTGACAGATGATAGTTTAGGGTTAGTAAAAAGGTAGCATTATACGATAGAAAAACTTTTAACGCAAGATTTGAATTAAATAAAAAAAAGACAGCTTTTTCTTTACATGGTTATATTTTTATTGAATCAAAAAGTACGTAGGATAAGGTTATGTATAGAATAATATCTAGGGAAAATGGCCTCCACGGATTTGGTGGCAGATATGCACTTTTGTTGAAATTTTCCATGACCATTTTGCATAAATGTGGCTGCATTTCGTCGATGTTGCATTGAATTTCATCCTTCTATGCACGCGTGCTTATAGATGACCTCTGACTTCAAATAACTCCATAAAAAGAAATTCGATAGTGTTAAATCACACGATCTAGGGGGCCAATTCTCAAATTTCGAAATGTGATCGCGAGACTATCAACACTTTTGAAATATTATTCAACAATGAAAACACGTTGTTCTATTGTGTAATGCTCCATATTTACTAACTTTAAGCTATTAGCTGTCAAATGGTTCTTTTTAATAGAGTTGCCAAAAAATTACTACACGAATGGTGGAAAATTCAAGCATTGCATTAATTTTGGGACACCCTTTATCATTAAGGTAAAGGAAGTATTTATTTAAATGCAGATATAGCGATAGATCTGAAGTTGCAATTCAGAATTATATATTATAAGTATGCTTACCACTTGTGCTTCCATATCTGTCTATTTCAATTGGTGATTCGATATCCGAAACATTATTTCCAACATAATTAAACATATAGCATTTACCATAGTTGGGATGGTAAAGAACCGTAAAATTCCTGAAACAATATACCATATTAAGTTACATTCTTTATGAAATATTCATTTATATTTCAAAATTAAAAATGTTTAAAATATAATCTCCTTTTCAAATGCTTCAAAGCATGTTATTTAAAAAAAAAACAGAATCATAGTTATACAAAGAATGCAGAGTTTCCATAGAGTCATTTTACAAATTCAACTTTTTTTTTTCAAAAATTTTAATACAATATCTTAATTTGCTTATGGATGAATTAAATAATGTATTTAATTTCTCAGTATATTTTTTA
>JAPMOR010079402.1:280581-364431 GCA_026543865.1 Argiope aurantia | reverse complement strand
AGAGGGCGCGTCCCACAAGTTGAGAATCGCTGTATTAATCTGAAATTATAGAGATAGATTAAACCTACATTCATCAGTATGAAGCAGAGATCAAAATTCATACTGGTATCTTGATTAATCGTAGCAATTAATCAAAAGATATCACTGGTATGAAATTATTAGATGATATTAAAATTTCATTCAAAATTATGAAGTCAAGATCAACATTTATATTGATATCATGCGTAACCACAACAACAAACAGAAATTATTGGTATTAAATGATTACAGAAAATCAAAACTGCCTTTACCAGTATGGAGTAAGGATCGACGTTCTTATCGGTATCTTGACTATTTGTCCCTTCTTCGCAGGTGCCCCAAGGCTTCCCCAATCTCGTTATATTGGAGAGAGAGAGTTCCACTGCTGTCATGTCCCTCGGTCGTACGTTGACCCCATACTCAGACACAAAGGGAAGCATGTGGGGGTCGTGGACGACAATGCGAGCGCCCACTTCACGCCGGAGGAGGTCCAGATCGTTGTTGTCACTTACTCGAAGCAGGAGCTGCAGACCTGCAAAATCATTTTTATTCAAAGGATAATATTGTATAATGAGTATCAAAAATGAAATACTAATGGAATGCAATGTCAATAGATTAGGTTTACAATGCAATTTCCAAGAGAGAGGACGACACGAATTATTTATTAAAACCGACCACCTATCTCAGATTCCACATGAATGCTGATATAATTTGCTTAACTGTACAACAAAATGTTGCAACTATCTTTTTTTTTATAGTCAAGTAAACTTTAATTTTGCATACAACACAGATGTACAACCAGAAGTAATGTTCTCTCCATGATGCTTTCGCTTAATTCTACATTAGGATGTATTTCTTAATTGGCTTTGATATAATCTGAAAAAAAAAAAAAAGATTTTTTTTTCTGTAAAATTGAGGTTTGTTTTGGAGAATATATTTAGATACTAATCACATTCTGATTACATATGATTATTTTTCAATCTTATCTACACATTAACTGGTCATTTAAATAAAAAAAAATCCTGAAGGCACTTAGTTTAACATGTTACTAACAATCTACTAGAAGAAACAATCTGCTATATTACAGAATTCATTTTACAGCTTATCGATATTTACTTACATTTTTGAACTTATACTCAGTATATATATTTACCACGGTGAAATCGGATCTGAGATGGCGCTATATGACATTGTCAGCATGAGAGCAGATAGAAAATGACACTAATAATTAATTATAAAAAAAGTTTATTTGTGGGTAAAATTTCATTTTTTCAGGAAATATACCTATATAGATAAAGAAAAGCTTTATATAAATTTGATCCAAATCTTCAAGTCTTTTCCGAGATACACGAAATAAATTGATATATATACAAGAATTGCTCATTTCAAATTATAAGATTTTGAGAAAAGAGACGAACATGTAATTTAGGCCTTTTCTTTTCATCTGTTGTATCTAGAATATGATTCATAACTGAAATTTGGTTATAAAGGTCATAAGCCAAATTTTATTTATCTGATGCATCGCATTTTTCGTTTACATGATTCTATAAATATAGATAGATATACAAAGATAGTATCCTGTACATAGATATACAAAGTTATAATCAACCCATTAACGGATTTGATTCTTTATTTGAAATTTATCTACACTTTCAACCAGAAAATCACATACTGAAGTTCTCTTGTTTAGTTTGTTTTGTGTTTGAATTATTGTTTTAATATACGTGCAAAATTTCATACATATCCGCAATTCAAATGATAAATCAATCTGACAGATTTCAACGATTTTTCTTTCAATTATAAAATTTCCATGATTTAACAGACTTTATTTGCATGAAGGATTTTTTTCTCCAAAATCTGACATTAAGAATACATATCAATTTTTTTTTATCTAGCTGCTTTTATTTTTTGAACTGCTGCTTTCGCAGGCTGACATATTCCCAAAAATCATTATTTTCAGACTAGAGTCCTTTGACGTTTACAATACTAATCTTGCTATACTCCATATTCGAGAAAATAACTAGTATGCCTGATTAAATTAATAATAGTTTACTGAAGCTTGACTGTCCAACAAGGCCAAATACAGGAAATTAACTCTTTCACTCAATGTAAAATCCTAATACGATTAGTAAAACTGACACTCTCTGTGTGAGCATTCCGCTGGTTTGAGCAGAGAGATTGCTATCCTATTAAATATTTCCGAAAATTGGCAATTAGAGAATGAAATATATATCTTCTAATGATATATAGTAATTATCATAACATTGGCATGCCATATATATTTTTTTTCCGATAAAATGAATCATATGCCAAAGCTTCCAGATCTACTCACACATGCCAACTCCGTTATAATTTTTGATTTCAATATCTCTAAAACTGCATTGATAAATACAATTCGATTAATTCCTTACAAAGACAAGAATTTATATAAGGGAATGAGTTTAAAATATTGTTGATTTGCTAAATGCAATATAGAATAGGACATTTTCACATATCCCGAATTTAAAAATAAGGAAAATAAAATATCATGGAATTTAATATTAGAAGAAATGATTCACTGTGAATTTTATTATGGATCATATTATGATCCATATAAACAAAAATAGAGTTACTTTTTGTTAAAAAAAATTATAAACTAAACTTTGAATGAAGAAATCATATTTAAAATCCTATTTATAAACATTTTTAGGAAAATTTATTTAATATTTGGTAGCTTAGATGCATAACTTGGACGTATTATTAGATTGCACTTATAGTAATAACTAAATCTGTATTAATCAGGCTCGTTCTCTGATTTTATAAATATCTTTTTTTAACTAAAGTATTTTAATTATATGATATTTAAACATGTAGGTGTAATCGATTATTCATTCTTTTCATAATGAAAGAAAACAGAAGAATTTTTTAAAAATTATTATTTTTATTTTGATGCAAGAAGAAAGGAAGAATTCTGAAATATTTCAGTTAGTAATAATAATATGATAATGATAATAACAAAGTATGACTGTAAAGAATTTTTCTTTATAATTTTTAATCATATTATTTTAAAAAGAATTATCACATTCACTAGTTTAGAGTTTTTCTTCTTTTTATCTAGAGTTCTTCGATATATTTTCACAATTTAATGTGATTGCTTTTTTGAATGAAAAATCAAAATCAATATATTAATTTTGATATTAAACTAAGAATAATTCATTACATAAAACAAAAATTTATCTTAATCAAAGATTTTAATTCCTCCTTAAATAGCTATTGATTAAGTATCAAGTAAATTGAACCGTATTTCAGTTATCAATTCAGTAAAGAGTATTTCAAAATTAACGCAAGATTTGAATTTATCACCATTCGTGCAGTAAAGTGTTGGAAATCTTATTAAAATAATCATTTGACAGATGATAGTTTAGGGTTAGTAAAAAGGTAGCATTATACGATAGAAAAACTTTTAACGCAAGATTTGAATTAAATAAAAAAAAAGACAGCTTTTTCTTTACATGGTTATATTTTTATTGAATCAAAAAGTACGTAGGATAAGGTTATGTATAGAATAATATCTAGGGAAAATGGCCTCCACGGATTTGGTGGCAGATATGCACTTTTGTTGAAATTTTCCATGACCATTTTGCATAAATGTGGCTGCATTTCGTCGATGTTGCATTGAATTTCATCCTTCTATGCACGCGTGCTTATAGATGACCTCTGACTTCAAATAACTCCATAAAAAGAAATTCGATAGTGTTAAATCACACGATCTAGGGGGCCAATTCTCAAATTTCGAAATGTGATCGCGAGACTATCAACACTTTTGAAATATTATTCAACAATGAAAACACGTTGTTCTATTGTGTAATGCTCCATTTTTACTAACTTTAAGCTATTAGCTGTCAAATGGTTCTTTTTAATAGAGTTGCCAAAAAATTACTACACGAATGGTGGAAAATTCAAGCATTGCATTAATTTTGGGACACCCTTTATCATTAAGGTAAAGGAAGTATTTATTTAAATGCAGATATAGCGATAGATCTGAAGTTGCAATTCAGAATTATATATTATAAGTATGCTTACCACTTGTGCTTCCATATCTGTCTATTTCAATTGGTGATTCGATATCCGAAACATTATTTCCAACATAATTAAACATATAGCATTTACCATAGTTGGGATGGTAAAGAACCGTAAAATTCCTGAAACAATATACCATATTAAGTTACATTCTTTATGAAATATTCATTTATATTTCAAAATTAAAAATGTTTAAAATATAATCTCCTTTTCAAATGCTTCAAAGCATGTTATTTAAAAAAAAAACAGAATCATAGTTATACAAAGAATGCAGAGTTTCCATAGAGTCATTTTACAAATTCAACTTTTTTTTTTCAAAAATTTTAATACAATATCTTAATTTGCTTATGGATGAATTAAATAATGTATTTAATTTCTCAGTATATTTTTTAGTTTAAATATTTTTGAAATAAAAAATTTGAGTATGAAATTTTAAAAAAGTGTTTTAATAAAACTTCAAAATTAAATTTTAAATTATTTTGCTTATAAACCTTATATTCATTTATATAATTTTACACAGGTTTGTGGGAAAAATTAATATGCCCATAAACATAAAACTAGTTTCTTTATGCATTTGTTAATTTCATTACTTATACTTTTGACCAAAAAAAAATAAAGAAAGCCTTTGATTAAAAATTTGTATATATTTTTATAAAAATGTAGAATTAATTTATTTTTCTTGAAAACATTTTTAAAAACATTTATTAATTATTTTTTTTAAATTATTATTTTGTGCTTCCATTTCTATATAAATATCAATTCCTAAAATATTGAAATAATATATCAGCATCACTGCAGTTAAAATTTATTTCAAATCAACTTACTTAGGAAAACTAAAAAATATTTATATACTTTTACTTACTTATAAAGCCAAAATTTAAAAACTTCTTACTTTCAGGCATATTATTAAAACATCCAAGAGTTCAAAAGACTATAAAAATCTGACATACTCTCTATAACAATGCACTCCTTCAAAAGTACAGGCGGCGACCAAACTGTCGAAGGTGATCCCGAATTGGTAGAGCTCGTACGTAGATGGCATCAGAGCTTCTTCGACATCGACCAAATCATAAGTCTTAGAGTGTTTAATAAGCCGAATAATCTCTTTTACTTCTTTATCTTCGATAGTGTCTAGTACACCTGTAAGAATTCATTTTATAAATAACTAGCCGCCTTTGGCGACCAGCCGGTTCGCCAGTATTACCGTTAGCTATAATTTTCAATTAAATATTTTAAATAACTGGTCTCTTAATACATTCTCAAACAAAACATTTTTAATCTTCAAATTTTGATAGTCATACCAAACTTATACTGTTGTTTAGATTGTTTCGTTCAATTTACTATATATATTTTGCTAATGTGTTGTCATTTCCGGTAAAACTTCAACTTTAATTTAAAGTGGAAATGATGAAATTGCAAGTAATATAAAGATATTTTTTAATAAAACCAAGAGTTTTATTTTATTAATCATCTTTATTGTTATTTATTTATTAATTATTATTATTATTATTGAATATGAGTATTGCAAGCAGAATCGCTCGGTATATAAGTCTTATGTGAACTACAAAATATTTTTCATAATTTATGTAATATCTCAAAGCATAATTCAACAAAAATTTTTCAGATTCAGCATAAAATTCAGTTTTTAGTTTTGCTTTCAAGAGGATGGAAATGAAATCAATAATAATATTTTGTTCCGGCCTATAAATATATTTCAAAAATTATGAAGTGTAAATGTAATGCAGTAAGGTATCATATTCTGAGAAATATTATGGGCACACCAAATTTTAAATAAATGAATGAATATTTCTATTTTCCACGATTAACTAGGACTTATTTATGAAATTTTGAATGTTAAAAATTTAGAAAAACTCAACATTTTCATAATCTTAGGTCAATTAATCTTGAGAAACCTGCGCGCTGATTGGCGTATTTTCTTTGAAACGATCGATGGAAAATCTAAAATTATCCTTTTTTTATTGAATTGTGATATTCAAATTTTCATAAATCAGTCAGTTTAAGTGATTGATTTAGTTGACTGGAAATTAACTCTTTTTATTCAAAATATTAGTGTTTTAAGAACATTTTATTAATTGTGATTTCCACAGCAGAAGCTTTATGTAAAATCAAAAATTCGTTATTTATTAGAGCATTTATTGAATCAAGTTACATAAAATACAATCATTTTCCATTTAGATCATTTTAGCAGATCGGTGTCTTACTAAAGGTTTACAAATTAGCTGTGTGGCCCTGATTTGAATGGATATCCTGTTCATATTAAACAAAACTTGCCTTAAAATAAAACTGATTTATTGGATTAATAATATAGAGAGTATAAAAGATCATAAAATAATTTTTCTTGAATGTATTTTTTTGAAAAAATAATATTTCATATTTGTTTCATTTCCTACAGACACGTGGCGAAAATTATATTTTTGCAGTTTTCATTTCCAAAAAGATTTAATTAATTTTTAATTGCAGCTTTAATCAATGTGATGGCAGCAGCACTTTGAAAAAAGCTAATTTCCCCCCATGAATGCGAAACGTGCTCGTGCAGCTTAAATTTTATTTTTATTTTGTACGAAAAAAATTGTTCAAAAATATATTTAAAATATTTATTTAAAAATTCTTTAAAATAGATATTTAATTGTAAGATTAAAACATTGGTATCATTTAAAAGATAAATTTTTTATCTTTAAGTTGATGTAAAAATCTTTTTTGTGCGGTAATATTTTCGTAAGTTATAGCAGAAACAAGCCAAAATTTCGCTTAATTTTTAAATAAATAAAATTCTAATTAAAAATTCGAAAAAATAACCCCCAGGTGCACATTCTCGTCCTCCAAGGTATATACGTGCGAAATTTGGTAACTGTAGATTGAATGGTCTAGCCGTTAGAGCGCCAACACACGCACACACACACACACACACACACATTGAGCTTTATTATAAGTATAGATTAAATTTGAGAATATGTCAAGCAAAAATCTTAAGGAAGTAATTTTATTATTTTGTCCTTTATTATATTATATCAATTGCTTGTATAACTGTTGCTAGAAAGTTCATTAAATAATTTTTTTGTAATCTGTTTTAATGGTTTCTTTTGTTAAAAATTTTTAAAATTTAAATTTTGATAGTCATATAATTCGTATTATTTTAGAAGTGTTACATTGTCTTATTCATTGTGTTACACATTTCCCTAATTTCTGTCTATATTTTTATGCAACAAATTTTTCGTGCAAAAAAGAGATGTAATATTTATAAATGGAATAATTTTAACGGTTAAATTTGAATAACAGTAATTATAAGTAGAATAAAATTTAAGATTTAAATATTAATTATAAGTGCAATAAAATTTCAAAAGCTTCGTTAAAAATGTAGATCACACATTAATATTAACGGAACCTGAAAAAGAAATTGAACCTTCTTATTTTCATCATTAATAATGGAAAAAATCTATGTGGAAATATTAGGAATAATAATGAAAATGATTTGAATTTTTTTCAATAGTGAAAAATGTTGTAATTAAATACGTTTAAACACACACACACACACATAAACAGAAAAAAATTATACGACAAAAATGGCGTCATTGAAAAGATAATGTTTTGAATTTTAAGATGACGTAAAAGTCAATTTTGTGTTGTAATATTTTCAGATGTTATGTAGAAAAAGTACCAAAATTTTGCTTAATTTATTTACATTCTTATTAAAAAATTTTTAAAAATCACATATTTCCATCCTTTAATGTATATAATGGCATTTGATAATCCTGTGTCAAACAGTCTGACATACAGAGCGCACATGAGCACACACGCGCAAACACACCCCCGCAAACCCATGCACACAAACACTATTTTTCATTGTATTAATAAAATAAACTATAATTCACACAAGAGTAGCCCATCAATTAAAATACTACTCTGTTATGAAACTAAGAAGTTGAAGTTGATTCACTATTTTCTCCCTCTCCCGACTTCCGCTTTTTGTAATACAGTATGGTGTGTTTTGTGCTTCGTGACAAAATGAAGCGAATTGAGTTTTCATCTTAGAATCCTTCCATTCTACCGGTTATATCCAATATCTAACACAATTCTTGCATGACAGATTTGAGCATAAGACGCCATACCGAATTCTATTTATTTAATCCTTTGATTTTTTTAAACATTGTGTTCATGCGCATGCGAATATCAGACCAAAAAGTAGTCACACCTTACCCTAATTTAGTTCAAAATTTAGTTCGCATCTTCATTTCTAATAATAAAGTTGTATACCAAATTTCATCTTTATAGCTTTATGCGTTTTCGTATTATCCTGTTCATATATATAAGAATAGACAAAGTTTCCTTCGACAAATTTTGATTTGAATTACAAATATGAGAGGAAGACTATATACCAAATTTTAGTGCTTTAGATCAATACTTTTTTTGGTCATCATATTCACAAACACATAGGGATAATTGATTTTTTTTTTGATGATTGCAATAATTCGCTTTGCATGCTTCATACACAAGAAATGAAAAAAAAAAAAAAATGCAGCCTGCTGTCGCAAATTTCAAGTTATCATGTGAGAACATTGTTTTTTTTTATAGTCACGCAATATCAATTCGACAGAGAAACAACATCATGTTCTCACATGACTCATATTTCACCATTACCAACATTTAGAAAAGCGATGGTTTTTGACCATCTCAAAATCAATCGAGTTCTAAAATTTTTTTTTCTCGAGGCCAATATATTTTTTTCCCCCGTGAAAAACAAATTTAAACCGGTTTTAAAGAATCACGTGACTGTCAGATAATACATGCGTCAATATTCAGAAAACGACTTAAAAAAATTTTTTTTAATGAAAATTCGGTTTAAACTTGTTTGGAATGATTACGTTACTGTTTTATTGCGCAATCGTCAACTTTTAGAAAAGCGATGTTTTTTCTTTTCCATCTCAAAATCTTTCAAAATCCAAAACTTTTTTTGCAGCTTTAAAAAAAAAAAAAAAAAAAAAAAAAAATCTAAAAAAAAATCATGTTCTCACATGATAATAAAACCTGTCTTATGTTTAACAATGCATTTAATGCATTTTGTGTTAAACCATACATGCTGATTATTGCTCTCAAGTAAATCTAAATTACAGTTCTGAGAATGATTTAAAATTCTACTGTTATTGAATGTTCTTGAAACCATAATCATACCCTGAGAATCTTCATGAGGCCAATAACTATCCCAAGAATCTTGTGTTGATGTACCTTTACATAAGCACGTCTCGCTCATGAAAGGTGTCGATGACATGGGCATCATTTCACAACCTTTTACTCTTTTGATAGGACTGTTGCAAAAGAATGTTGAACAAGAGCAATGTGAACTGTTCTCGGCCAGGCAGAATTCTGTGAGGCAAGGGTTTTTGACGCAATAACACCGTTCTTGGAACCACGACCATTTGCATAGTGGATTTACATAGCATTGGTCGCGTTCATTTCTGTTAAACCTGGAAGAAAATCATTTTAATTCCTTCAAAATATGAAGACATACTTTCGAGAAAAAGGTCCTCATAACAGAATAATGTCTGGCAGCACTTTCTAAATCTTTAATTCATTATTTAATAGCCTTAATGGAATGGGGATAAAGCATGTCAAATAGAATTAAAAAATGATATTAAATAACAAATCCTTTTTGATTTGCAGAAGAATTAATTCTTGAAATCAAATGCAATATTATATTGCTTAGATATTAAGAAAAAAAATTCACTCAAGCGCGAATCTAAACCTCTTTGTCTGCAGGCGGGAATGCGCCAGATTGCAGAGTAGAAAGCTTATTATATATTTCTCAGTAAGCATTTAATTCACGGAAATTAAAATGAAGCATCACCACAATGGCATATTTGTTAAGCAAGATTATCCAATTTTATTTCAATTTATCAAAAAGAAATGGAATACAAAAATTATACTGAAAATTTGTTATAAATATTTATTAATTTTTTTCATTATTATACTACTTCTTTAAAGTGCAGTATCTGTACTGTTAAAACGAGATTAAATGGAAAAAATTTAGGATCCCATAAATCGATATCGATGACAAATATCTTAACATAAAATAATACGGAAAAAAATCAGTAAAATATTCCTAACATATATCCGCGTAAAAAATAGACGAAGAATAGTAAATAAGTTTTTAATTCTTCGTTTACAATATTTATACATTTCTTTCGAGTAATATCCGTTTTTCCTGTGTTTTATGAGCTATGCAGAATGTGTATGTTTAGTATGAAGGAAAGTTAAATTAGCTTTTGTAAATATTCGTGATAAAGTGTTAAAAAATCGTTTGTTCATTTGATGTTTAACAATAATTTTAAATATAATTCGTTTAGAATTCTTTTTCGCCTTCGTCTCCATTCAAAGCTAAAATTATTCTTCATAAATGATGAAATGTGAAAAAAAAATCGTCTGTTCATTTGATTTTAACTACAAGGATTCATCCAGAATTCTTATTGGTCTTCGTCTATATTTTTGTTTTTAAGAAAGTGGTTTTGCATATCAATTAAATGTAAAATTAACGGTTGTGTTAAGAATGTAGTGATACTTTGCTATTGCATTCTATTTCAACAGAAAGAAATTTGAGGATACAGTAAGTATGATTTTTTTTGCTTGTTAAATATATATTTATGAAATCATATTGTTGACAATATTATTCTCAGGCTAATCATATAAATCGATAATATTTAAGGAAGCTATAATATGCTGTAGTTTTATAGCCCATGGAAAATAAAATTTGCACTTTAAAATAAGCAGATTTACACATCCAAATTTAACTTAAGTCTTTTCATATGATTTTTTACTTGAATTCTACAGCTGTCATTAAGCTTAAAATAACACTTAAAAGGGAAAATTGAATATAAAAATGAATATTATTGACATTTGTGTGTTCGGACAATTATTCCAACATCTATTTGGAAATAGATAGATGTAAAAAATTACATTTTTGGCGCTAAACTTCTGTTTATTTTAATTATTACCTCTTTGATCATAAGAACTATAGAACACTTGAGCTTTACCCTATTCTTCATCAAAGAAATGAATGATTAAAATTCATTTGTTGCAGGGTCAGTTATTCAACAAGTACATTGTAAAAAATATACATT
This sequence comes from Argiope aurantia, assembly GCA_026543865.1. Taxonomy (NCBI): domain Eukaryota; kingdom Metazoa; phylum Arthropoda; class Arachnida; order Araneae; family Araneidae; genus Argiope; species Argiope aurantia. The sequence continues at coordinate 353,224 of JAPMOR010079402.1, read as the reverse complement.
CTATTTAAAAACCTTTTCGGTGATATTATTCTCACAGTAGTTGACAGCAGTTTTGTAAAAGAGAAAAAGTTATTATTTTATTTATACAAAAGTTATGATTCTAATATTCATAATCAAGTTTGAACAGAAAAATAAAGTCAAAGATATGCACAGTCAAAATTCATTTTTCTTTTCTTTCAGTCATATCAATTACCAATATACTAACTTTTCTTACATTTTTTTTTAATTTGTGGAAATTAGATTTTTTTTCTGACTCTTTTCATGAATTATGACTTCCTTTTAGATGCAAAAAAGGAAAATCATCAATAATGTTAATAAAAAATAGGAAATACCAAAATTTGGAATAGGAAAACCAAAGAGTCAATTTTAACGGAAAATTAAAAAACACTAAGTCAATTAACATTTATAAATTTAAAATAATGAATACAATAGAGATGGATTCTGTTTTCCCCCCAATAGCATTGGAACGTTTGAAGGAAGGTGGTGTCAATATATTTATACACTCATTTGGTGAAGAAATTAATAGTTGAATATTACTGATTTAAATTATTTATCAATTATTTAAATTTTTAAAATAATTTATAGTCCCCTTTTGAAACTACACTAATATTATCAAGTAATTTTGAATGATGATAAATTATTTTTCGAGACTTCGAAACCTCACCAATAAGAAGTGGTTTGACCTTGATCGATTTACTGTGTATCAGACATCAATACTAGTTACATTTTTCTGTGATTTCTGCTTTCGAATTGGTGACTCCACCAGACTAGATCGATCCTTTTAGTTTTTAGATGCCTTAAGAGATTTAGTTTTTAAATAAGAGAAGAATAAAAAGTTTTTAGAAAGAAAAAAAATGACATTTAAATTCTTTAAATTGTTAGTTTCCAAATAAGAGATGAATATTAAGCTTTTATACATAGGAAAGGAAAAAAAAACCCGTGATTCTTAAAATTAGAGAATTATCTAAGAGTCGGCAATTCAAGCGACACAGAACATTGACATTTGTAACGCTTCTTTGATTTCAAGGTCTCACTTACTGCTCCGCCATAGCTTCTTGCATCATTTCTTTCAGACGCAAAAGTTTTCTCAGAGATGTTTCGGAGACATGGTGGCTGGATATCGGATTCAAAGAGCAAATTGTCACAGCCGGGAATGGTAGTTTATATATTATGGCATCCTGATAAGAAGAAAATACAGATATCATTTAATATGATTTCGACATTAAAGATATAGCACATTAACATGGTTTAAAATTCATGTTATATGGAAATGGTATATTAAAATGCATAATTAAGTTTGTTATGATTTTAACCAATTTAGGCCAAATTAAAACCAATTTAAAAGTTTGACAAAAATTATCATGACCTTCAGTATTTTTACATGATTGTAATTCAAAGGCAGTATATATTCAATTACGAAATGCTTCAGAATGTTATTCAATAATATTAAATAGATCACGTAAAATAAATAGTTGTTATTGATAAGTTAGCAAAATAGTATTTTATGCTTTAAATAATATTGAAAATATTTTTAGACGTGAAATTTCCAACTTATTATTAATAACTTAATTTTAATAGTAAATTTGATCTTTAATTAATCTGTATTAAAAAAAGAGGAATTGAAATCTGATATCGCAATGAAAATATTATTATTTTTAAGTCATTAAATCATAATTAATTTAATTTATTAACCAGTTTAGACCGATTTGAAACAATCACGTGACTATCAGATTACGTCTGCATCAATATTTTAAAAAACAATGTTTCCCCCATCTCAAAATCGGTCAAGGTCCAAAACATCTCAAAAACTTTTTTTTTTTTTTTTTTTTTTTTAAATCTGGTTTAAACTGGTTTGGAATGATCACATGACTATTCTATTGCGCAATCGTTAAGTCGTTAAGACTTGAAATCTCCAACTTCTTACTCGCAACTCAATTTTAATAATGTAAATGTAATCCATACTTATATAAAGCTCTGTGTGTGTGTGTGTGTTGGCGCTCTACAGGCCAGATCGTTTGACCTACAGCTACCAAATTTGGCACATGCATACCTTGGTGGTCGGAATGTGCATCTGGTGTCCCTCTTTTGAATTTTTTAATTAGAATTTTAATTATTAATTAAAAACTAACTTCCCACCAAAAATCTGAGGCCAAATCCCGCCAAAAATGAGTAAGGCTTCAGTTTTTTCCCCCACACTAATGAGGTTAAGCTTAATATATTTTCGACCGATTATTTCAAAGGATTCTGTTTATTTTCTTGGTGTTTGATGCATTTAAAATTAAACATTGTTAATTAATCTGTCTTTCAGATTCATTCTGAAGTACTTTTGAATTAAAATAAAACATAATAAAGAAAATTAGAAATTTCTAATCTGCGTACCCCAACTGGCAAAGAAAATTCACGCATTTGCATTACCATAATTGGCGTTGAAAATTCACGCATCCGCATTGTGTTCTGATTGTTGACAACTCTATTTTCAACGGATATGGACTTGGTTTTTAAGGTTTACTATGTTTCCGACCGATTATTTCAAACGATTCTGTTTATATCTTAGAGTTTCATGCATTTAAAACAAAACATTGTTAATTAATTGATCTGTTCATGATGAATCTGAGAAAATTTTGTAGAAAACATCTTGAGATATTACATAAATTAAGAAAGATATTCTTTAGTGCCCATAAGGTTTAAATACTCAGCGACTCTGTTTTCAGTACTCATATAAAAAATGCTTCGTTTCAGTAAAAAATATTATTATATTAATTGCAGATTAATTCTTTCCACTTTAATTTAAAGCATAAATTCTACGGGAGCTAACAGAAAATTAGAGAGATACATATTACGTTATAGCTGAAGGCCTTTATAATATTAGGAATAAATTATATTACTATCAAAATTTGAAGCTTTAAAATATTTTGGTGAAGAAGCTATTAAAGTTGGAATTGCATAAAATATTTAATTATTAAAATTTTAACGAGCATTAAGATTGGTGAGCCGACTGGTCACCAAAAGCGGCTAGTCTTTAATAAATCTATAATTAATTAAATTATTAAAATCAAAATGCCTTTTTTGTTAAATATATCTATTTTCCTAATTTCGAAGCAAAAATAAAGTGCATCTCTTTATAAAGTATATATCTTTTATATTTGTAAATTAGTTATTTATTTTTTCCTCCTTGATTTGCTCTTTGAATCTTTACAATTTAAACACTTAATGGGGGCATGGTTTATAGATTAAAAAATGGCTGTCTAAAGAGTGATATATTTTTAAAAAAACTTTTTCAAAAACTCTCAATCAGAGGTATGTGCAAATCTTCCGAAATAGTCTTATGGGCGGATGCAATTTCAACAACATTTTATAAATTGTTTTGTAAATTATTTATTGAAATAAATATTATTAGAATTTAAATTTTTTTCGGCTTAATATATGTCTAATTATGCAAGTAATAAAAATTAAGATAATTACCTACGTATACAGAATTTGCTCTGATGTAATAGTTAATATTTATTTAAATAAAAATTCTGAATATACCATGTTTTAAGAATTGGAAATTTAAAGATTCACAGTTGCAAATTTTCTGTATAGAACAATCTGTGTAAGACTGGGTGAAGTTATTTTATATTCTTTAGCCCGTTTTAAAAACGTGGTAAACTAAAATTATTTTTATTTAAATAATTGATTTTGCTTATTAGTCTTTTGAGTGTGAAATCTTGCAATCGATTTTAAGTTAATTTCTTCTAAGCTACACCCAGGGAAAAATTTGTTCCAAACAGACAAAAATGTGAAAAAATATTGTATTGTCGTCCATTTCTGAGATGTGTTTGAAATTTCATATCTCTAGTTCATGGGGAAAGTTTAAAATCGATTTCAAACTTGTAAACAGTCAGACAAAAATGCGAGGTAATAAAAACGTTCTAAAAAGTATCAGTATCGGGTGATTTTATAGATATTTCTCTACACTTTTTTGAAAAAATTAGTACATTGTGTGTTGCTTGAAAGAAGTTAATTTATACTTATTCCATGATCATATAATAATATAAAAATACGGTACTAGATTTGATAATTACAGAACTACTACAGAATATTGCATTCACATAGTACGGTGCACCATTCTATGTATAATGGTAGTTAAAAGCAACAATTTTCTATAAATTGGGTTATTAATAAGTTACAAAGACAGCATTTCATATACTAAGACATAACACCTCTCCATGTCCCTGCGACTATAATCTCTACTATTATTCAAACAGTTGGATGGACATGGAGTCATATACTAAGCATAACGGTTATCTACTAAAAACTGTCTCTGCACACACCTGATCCCATTCCATTCAATTTCTGTCTGTGGAATATTTCTGAAGTTTCTATATATGTTTATCGCAATAGGCTTGTATTTATACTATCTCTGAAATACAATCTTCGTCATAATACTTTGAATATTGCATCCGATTAGGTATATTTACTAATTTAAAATGTATTTTTGATTTTAGCTTAACAGGAGCATACTGAAGAAGAAACTAAATATTTTATGTGTATTCATATTCCCTAATCTGTAAAATGAGTCAACATTTATTTGTGCTTTAAAGCATGACATTTAGTTTCGCCTTCGTACAAAAAATTATGTTTGGAATATAAGCAAAGCATTATTTGAATAATGTTTTTTTGGAAACTTTTATCATTCAGAACCGAAAAACACCTTTTAGAAAAGGCTAAAGTCAACAATTTATTTTTCTTTCACAATATATATAAAATATCTCTTTTAATAGAAAACATATGTTTTATAATAGGTAAAATTATTTTAATGATTAAAAATGCATGAATGATGCGACGTATAATTTAAAGGAAAAGAGTCCGAGATTGAAAAATAAATAGACTAACGAAAAAGCTAGTCTATCTAATTTTAGAAAATATAACGTATTTGAGTGCCCTTGTGAGTCAAATTTCGTTGGTTCATTTTTCTTCCATATGTCTTTTTTTAAATCCTCTTTCATAGCATATACATCTTTTATTTTTATAAAACATAAACTAAAGAGAAACATCAAATGATACAAAAACTAAGCATTGAAGTCAATTTAATAGATATAATTTTTAAAAATATACATCTGTTATTATGCTAAAAAACAAATTTTTAAATTTTATTTTGATTACTTTTCACTTTCTGAATTTTAATTTACAGTTCAATTACAGTTACACAAATTTAATATATTTTTTTTTGAAATTCTTTATCATCACCAACAGTACTAAATCGAAATGTTAAGTAATTCAACCGTTAAAATATTAAAATTGCGTTTTGTCATAACAAACGTACAATTATACAAAATTTCAGAATTCTAATATTGGGTGTATAAAAACGAATCCGATTGCAATAGGATATTTATGGTGAATGTTGCTCAACGAATTCAACTTTTAAAAATTTGAAAATGACGATTTCATTACATATGACATAAAATATGGTTAATCAGGCATACACAAAAATTCAAAGATGCAGATTTGAAAGCATTACTCTATGAAACATGTTTTTAGAATAGTGAAAGAAACTTTAAAATTTATGTTATTCCCCCAGCGTATTCCCCTCATGCTGCTCCTTTAGACTACTATTTGTATCGCTCTATATAGAGTGCCCTTGTTGGATACAGATTCAATCACACAGACATCAAAAATTGGTTTGGTAACTGGATTGCATTTAAGTAATTAGATTTTTTTTAAATTCTCGGAATGGATTTGCTGCCTAAAAGATGGGCACAATTAGTTTTTGAGGGAAATATTTTGAATAAACAGACAATTAATTTTTATAACTTTTTTTTTACTTAAAAAAGGATTTATACACATATTATAACAGGAATTTTCTTACTTAAAAAGGACTTTATGCTCATAATATATGAGTGAAATATTGAGAAATCAACTACAAAAGTCTGTCTTTTTTTAAATACAGAAAAAAGTGGAGTTAAATAAAAATGTAATAAAAATAAAACGTCAGTATGAAACTTGCCTCTTTTATGAGTACTTTTGGATAGCTGAGATATTCCAAAATCACATTGATTGTCATGTATCCCATAAAAGCTATGGTTCCCATGACGCCGACAAACCACAGAGCTCGACGAATCGTTGATTGTTCAGTGACAATGTATGATATTCCAGCAGCTGATATTCCATTCGCAGCAAAATCCTTTGCTAAGATTTTTAGTTCTGTTTCTTTCTTGACACCCATCTGCAATAAAATAATAAATATTGTAAAATTCCTAGAACCTGAGAGTATCAGAAACAAACATCTGGAAATAACACTAACACTAGTACTATATTAGCAAAACATCAAAATGATTCCTTTACACCCAAAAAAATGACATCTATTCTAATAATAGTTGTCGCGATTTTGCTTTGAGATTATTAATAAGCGGTAAAACTTAATTATAAATTTTGCCGCCACTTTGCAGAACTTGCTAAAGAAGATTAAACTCTTAAAAAGTATTTTAGACCATTTTGAATTGTCACAAAAAGTATCAAACAATTAAAAAAAATAGATAGCAGCATTTGTACTGTATAAAGTTGTTGATTTGGACCACCAAAACATGCCGACATACTAGTAGTATGCTGTTTGAAAGAAAGAGACTTGAAAACATCGTTGTTATTCGACTTTTAAATATATTGACAGAGAGGAAAAATTAAATCATACCCTTATAGTTACCTAAACAACCTTTAAATCCGACGAATGTTAAGATATTTAAACGAGGAGTAAATTCTGATATTAATGGTAATGTCACATTTGTGTGCCTCATGTAAACAGCGTGGATAATGAACAAAATATTTTTTCCTCGACATTTAATAAAGGAGTCAAAAATCAAGCAATTATATATGACATGAAAAAATGAATTGTATTTTTAAAAAATACGCAAAATATTTTTAACTGTCAAAATTTAAGAAGACAGTGCGCCACCGTTAGATTGTTATTAATAAAGGAAACTCTTTTAAAATTTTTGAATAGAAATAAATTTTAGGCATGTTATTTTTGGGAATTATTTTGGAAAAATGCCAAAATATTGTTGAAATTTTTAATTTTCTTCTTCTTTAAAACATCTTTTTTTTATTTAAGATCGTTTCGAGATGCACATTCCCAACTTTCATAATTCATCTGAAATAAAATGTATGTGTAACCAAATTTGGTAGTTCATATTCACACACACACACGCAAGCAGACACATTTTATGCACAAACATTTCTTGCATCAAATTCCATAAAATTTAGTGAATCATTAAAAAATATATATTAATTTTAAATATAATAGTGGAAAGCTTCCTCGCGCTGAAATTAATTAGTTTAACAGAACTATTAAAAATTAAAATTCAACTATTTGTGAAATAAATTTTGTTAATTGGACAAAAAAACTCTCGATGCTTTGGAGTTGGAAAATTCATTTTACAATATCGGTTTTGAAAATTTAAGACATTAGTTATGAAATTCTTTTTTTTATGATTTTTAATACTATTAATGCAATAGGTTGATTACATAAAGAGTATAGATACTATTTGACAAAACCTAATCTACTCATCAAACAAATTTTATTAATAAATTTATTTCAATTATTTTTCAGAATTGAGTTTTATGAGTTTTTTCCCCATTCCTTATTTTTACTCCTATTCATGATGAGATGAAATTAATATGATTATTGTACTTAAGCACGTTACTTATTATTTGATTACTCACTGCCTTACAATATACAGTGACTCTTGTCCATCTTCTGGACATCAAAAAGAAATAGGTGTATATAATATACATTAAATGAGCATGAATTGAAGCCATTCAGTTAATGCAATGTCAATGAAACAATTTCTAGTATAATCCCTTAATTTATGTTTAATTTTTGCATTTATCTATCATTTATTAATATTTGTTTTGTCTCTATTTAGTCATCAGGCTAAACCAAAATATTAGATATACTGTAATTTATGTATTATTTACTTTCTGTATGCTCATATCTAGTTTGTTTTATAAACGTTATTAGTTTTATTTATTTCATTTTTGTATATATATATTTTCATCTATATCTATACTTATAATAAAGCTCAATGTGTGTGTGTGTGTGTGTGTGTGCGTGTGTGTGTATGTATGTTGGCGCTCTACAGGCCAGACCATTCAATCTACAGCTACCAAATTTGGCACGTGTATACCTTGGAGGCCGGGAATGTGCACTTGGGGGTTATTTTTTTGAATTTTTAACTAGAATTTTATTTATTTAAAAACTAAGCGAAATTTTGACGTGTTTCTGCTATAACTTCCGAAAATATTACCGCACAAAAAAGAATTTTACATGAAGGTAAAGATCAAAAATTTATCTTTTAAATGACACTAATGTTTTAATCTTAAAATTAAATTTCTATTTTTAATGAATTTTTAAATAAATATTTTAACTAAGTTTTTCAATAATTTTTTTCGTAAAAAAAATTAAAATTAAAATTAAGCACGTTTTGCATTCATGGGGAAAAATTAGCTTTTTTCAAATTGTTGCCATCACATTAATTAAAGCTCCAATTAAAAATAAATTAAATCTTTTTGGAAATGAAATCTGCAAAAATATAATTTTCGGCACGTGTCTCTAGGAAATGAAACAAATAAGAAATATTATTTTTTCTAAAAATTAAATTCAAGAAAAATTATTTTAGGATCTATGAAGATATAAATAAACTTATGGCATTTATTGATGGAATAACTCATATATTTTCCTTTTCAGGTTTGAATATTTTTACTTTTGTAAATATCGTCTGCGCGTGTGGTTAATTTCAGATAATTTCATTTTCCAGTCTAAATATCTGTACTTTTCTAAATATCGTCTTCTTATTGATTGCATTTTTCTCTCTTTTGTTTGTGGCAACTATTGAAATGTTATGTTTACTTTTGATGTGTTTGTTCTATGTAGTACTTTTGTATGTGATGTTTTATTCGAGCGGATATTAAGGAGAATTCATACACCACAAGAGAAAGCACAGATTTTATGGTGGTCATAGAGTTAATTTCCAATCAACTAAATCACTGACTTTTAAGAGTTAATTTCCAATCAATTAAACTGACTGATTTATATAAATTTGAATATCACTATTCAATAAAAAAAGGATAATTTTAGATTTTTCATCAATCGCTTCAAAGAAAATACGCCAATCAGCGAGCAGGTTTCTCAAGATTAATTGGCCTAAGATTATGAAAATGGTGAGTTTTTCTAAATTTTTAACATTTAAAACTTCATAAATAAGTCTTAGTTGATCGTGGAAAATAGAAACATTCATTCATTTATTTAAAATTTGGTGTGTCCAGAATATTTCTCAGAATATGATACCTTACTGCATTAAATTTAGACTTCATAATTTTTGAAATATATTTATAGGCCGGAACAAAATATTATTATTGATTTCATTTCAATCCTTTTGAAAGAAAAACTAAAAACTGAATTTTATGCTGAATCTCAGAAATTTTTGTTGAATTATTGTTTGAGATATTACATAAATTATGAAAAATATTTTGTAGTTAACGTAAGACTTAAATACCGAGCGATTCTGTTTGCAATACTCACATTCAATAATAATAATAATTAATTAATAACAATAAAGATGGTAAATAAAATAAAATGCTTGGTTTTATTAAAAAATATCTTAATATTAATTGCAATTTCATCATTTACATTTTAAATTAAAGTTGAAGTTTTGCCGGAAATGACAACAAATTAGCAAAATATATATAGTAAATTGAACGAAACGATCTAAACAGTATAAATTTGGTATGACTATCAAAATTTGAAGATTAAAAATATTTTGTTGGAGAATCCTTTAAGAGACCAGTTACTTAAAATATTTAATTGAAGATTGTAGCGAGCGGTAATATTGGCGAACTGGCTGGTCGCCAAAGGCGGCTAGTATTTAATAAAATTTAAGCAGCTTTATTTATTTTAAACAACTTTCTGCTTAATGCTTTGATATTCATGATTAGTTATAAATTATTTAATAACTCGGCTAACTTATTTGTAATCATCTAAATAATTTGTCTGTTTATTGACCTCTTTGCATGTTCTTATTCCATGTGGCTTGATTATGCAATGTTTAATCAAGTTTTCGTCAGTATATTTTAATTTAAATTTTTTTTATATATTTCATGTTTAGTATAATTTGCTTTTTTTTGTATTACAGCTGTTATCTCTGTTTTGCTGACCCCTTTTTTCATGTGTATATTTGTTTATATATAGTTTTATTATTATTATTCATTGATTTCTTGACCCCAGTGTGAGTGATTCCTCAAGCTCATTGATGTTACTCATATTTTCTAAATTTAGTGAAATAGTGCTATATCGTTATTTCTGTCCATGTTCTGCCATTATTTACTGATTATTATATTATTTTTTTCCAAAATACTGTAAGTTGGCTGGGATCCTGGGAACCGTTTTGAGTGCTGCTGCTTTGACTCTCTCACTGGCAATATTTTATATCGGCCTCCTATTGGATAAGCTGGGGAGTCTTGGATTAAGCCTTCTATTTTCTTGTTTACGAATGGGGAAAAAGTGCTTTAAAATAAATTCAAAGAATTTTTGAACTGTTCTACCATGATGTTACTTGAATATGGAATCTGACTTATATCCTAAATACAGAATTTTAAAGAAATGTTTTATCAAGATATTATAGTAGGTTCTGCTGCTTTTTATTAGTAAAATGAATTAAATGATATCATTTAATTTAAAACACTTTTGTAATGATACCTTAAGTACAGGGGGCAGGGTAAATTTAAAAAAATGATAATCAAGCAGTTTCTGTAATTTCAATTACGTACGTAATACATAAAATGAAATAATTGCGCTAATATGGAAAATAATATGAGCAAATTTGGAAAATTTTTTTAATTTTCTTAAAATTTGAGCAAAATTTGTATAATTCCTTTTCAGCGTGTAATATAGTGAAGGAAATTATTGATAAAACTGCAGATCAATAATCGTATTATTTATTTAAAAAAATAGACTTCGGTAAAAAAAAAATTGTGGGAAAAAGGCCTGCAAATACTTTTTTCTGTCAGAAATGCAGGACCGAATAAAAAAATAAAGCTTATTCTAAAAATGTTGGTCTACAATTTCAAATATTAATGTAATAGTAGATTCTCAAAAAGAAGTAGTAAACATTAAATTTTAAAAAGAAAAAAAAAAGATCTTATTTTGTGGCAACTGATTCTTGAAAATCACGAAAAATACGTTTTGCAAGCTTAACGGTCATCGGAAGCGAATTCATTCTTGATAATTGAGACAACTTCAAATTTAATTTTTATCATTTTCACTTGAAAATGGTCCATTGTAATACGTTTTGTAAAGTAATAATTTTAGATTAGGAATTTTTCTGATCCTCAAATTTTAACTAACAAAAAGTTCTGGCACTATTCGATGGCTCTGTTTTTTTCAATTAGGGTTTAAGCAAAACCCGACTTTTTGAAAAACCGGTTTTCGAGTTCAATACTTCCAAAAAACCGGTTTTAGCCGGTTTTTGAATTTTTGTAAAAAAATAGAACAGGGGAAAATATTTTATTTAATTTATATAAAATAACAAAACACGAAATCAATATCAAAGTCAAAATATATATATATAAAAAAAATAAGGATTACATATACAAATTTCTTACACAAAATAACGAAAATTCAAACAAAAATTTCAAATAATATTTATATTATTTTCACTAATTTTAATTTCTCCAAAGAAAATAGGATTTTGAAAAAACATAAAATATTCACTGAATGGTGGCTAAGTCTATCTTATTTTGGACACAATATTGCTAAGAATTGAAAATACTCGTTTTCACTTGCTATTGAGCTTGGTTTTATAGTTTTCAGGGCATCAAATAACAAATCTAAGTTTTTTTGTTTTTTTATTCGTTGTCGCAAATAATGAAAATTCAGCTTTCAGTGCCTTTGGATTTGTAAGTATTTTTTCAAGATCTTCAACAAACTTATGAATTGATTCTTCCATGGCTTCTTTTAATAAAGCATTACTCTGATGAGTAATTTCTTCGGTTTGCTCTTCCTCAGAATCGGTTTCCACATAAGAATCTGGAAATATTCTAGACAATATCTTTCCAGATATCTTAATAATTTCGGTTTTTAAACCTAAAGAAAATACACTAGATTTCTTCGCTGAACTAGAAATGTTTTGTGTATTTTCAAATACAGCAAAAGAGTTCGTAATTCCACTTGTCTTTTTTCTTGAATTCGTTCTTCTAAAGCATATAATAATTTCAAATTTATTTCAGTGTTTAAATTTTTTAGTTCAATTAACAGAAGATCAAATTTACCTTCACTTGTTAATAAATTAACATCTCATCGACTTAAGAATTCAGCTGCTAGAAGAATAAAATTCAAAATATTTGTTTTTTAGAAGACGGGAAATATCCAGGCGTTTAAAAAAAACAGTTTTCTTAAAAACCGGTTTCCAGATGTGACAAATTTACTTTAAAAAACCGTCAAACCCTATTTTCAATAATATCAAATTTTTCGATAAATAATTGTATTGTATTCATCTGTAATTTTTTCAGTTATTTCTCATTATATCTCACATACTGAAATGAAATTATAAAAATTTAGCTCAAATTTTAAGAAAATGGAAGAATTTTCTGAATTACTATTTTTTAAATTTTATTCCTAGTTTAATTAAGTTATTATTATGTGTTTTATAATTCTTTTTATTTCAAAGTGAAAGATCTGTGTTGAAACTCCACCCCCCCCGCCCCCCTTCTCTCCTTATCCTATAATATATCCACTATTATAGACTGTCACTTTAACAACTGAAACCAATAAAATTTTTGTTATATACTTTTTCCAGGAAAGCATAGAATTAGACTGAAGTATAAAAATCTATATATATTTCTTTTAAACGTATGAAAAAAATACTTTTAAATGAAATAAAGATTTTATTTTTTGTTATTTTACATGTGTTTTACTAGGGATTTTCCAATTTTCGAGCTTAAGTTTTAAGTTGAAAATAGCGTCACATGAGAAAACGATTTAAGAAAACTTGGGCCTAAATTATGCATCAAAAATTTTTTCTTTAACTACTTTATTGATCCTTCGCTATGTTTTGCTGAGTTCGTTTCTCTCTAGAAATCGATATTGTATTGATTCATGGCTATATAATAGGAACTGACCCAAATGAGAGAAACAAGTCGAAAGAAATTCTATGCATAAAAAAGATTTTCATTTTTAATATAAAGAGAAAGATTAATGTACCCAGTTATAATTTCTCTAAATCAGTAGAAATATTTCTTTGCTTCATTTTCCTTACAGCTGTATTCGTTCTAGTTTTATTTATTGAGTTTATCTCTTCTACTAATAGAGATGAAGGTGTATTTCTCTTTGTATTGGCGCTCTAAAGGCCAGAACCGTTTTACTTAGAGCTGCTCAACTTGGAACATATGCACTTTGGAGGGTGAATATATGCCACTCGAGAACGAGGATTTTTTTTTTGAAAATTTTAATTATTTAAAAATTAAGTTAAATTTTGGCTTTTATCTCGAGATACCATTCAAAAATATTATAACAAAAAAACTATTTTTACATAATTTAAAATGTGAGTGATACCAAATTTCGTGCGATATAAATTTTATTAATTCAAATTCCTTTCTTTTGTTCTCCGAATTTTCTATAAATTGTATGATAAAATATGCATACATTTAGGAATAAAAATAAAAAACTTTGGTTATTTCTGAAAATAAATTTTATTTCATATTATTTTATCAGTTAAGTGCACTTGCGTCTTCAATGATCACAGTTTTTAAATTTTTTGATGGTATTTAATTAATTAGAGTATTCTACTAGGAAACTGATGTATTCAATAAAAAAATAGTAAAAAATTTCTAATTTCCTTTTTAAGCACGTTAAATGTAAACTGTTTATTTTTTCACTTGCACAATTATTATATTTAAATTTTGTAAGAAATTATTCATTAACCATTTTTTAAGTTATTATAATCTCTTTTTATAGTTATCATTATGTTACATATTAAATGTATTTGTTGTTATTTTAACAGAAATGTACAATTTTTTAAGAATGTAAACATTGGAAATAAATATTTTATTTAATTTTTAATTTAATTTTCCATATTTTTCTATCAGAATAAACTATTTTGGTATCACTGTATCTTCTAGTTATATGCATAGAAGATACAGATACAATTATCAATTGAAAATTTTTTTGGATAAAAAAAGGTAAGAGAAAGTCACTTTGAATATAAACGTTCCAATGAAAATTATTTTAAAATTCTAATCTTTTTATTCTTTATTATTTAGAATTCAAATTCCAAATGCGGGACAAAATTAATCAATTAGAAGCTCATAGACATTACAAGCTCGCAGACTCTCTTTTTACTCAATTTCTAAAAACAAGAAATTCTTTATTGATTTTATCTTAATCATATAGGTAACTTAAAATAGTAAAAATTAGCAAAAAGAAATAGCAAAGCATTAAATTATAGAAGAGAGTTTTAATACGGTTCTTTTCAGTATATCATTATAAAAAATCCAAAAACAAAATTTGAAAATATTTTATTATAATCGCCATTGTTATCAGCTGCTTCGTTGAAGATATTGATTGTAATTAATTTTAATTACATTTTTTCATGCATGATTACATTCCTTCATCTTCATGATCCCGTTAACAAGATATTTTTAATTATCAAAATGTCATAAGTATTAAAGCCATCAATTTTAATAATTTTGTATAAATTTTGTTTATGTATACGTGAAAGTACTTAATGGAGATTAGTTTCATGATATCAAACTGGTACTAAAAGTGTAATTCTCCGGTTAAAATCTGAAATTAAAGTGAAGTTACAGTACCAGTTTTGAAGTACTTTAACTCTTCCCCACATCCTTTTTTTTTGTCTTGTAAACTACAAACTTGCAACCGAATCCTTCTTTCAACAAAGGAAAAATGACAACAAATAAATATTTTATGAAGCAATTAAAACGATTCGAATTTAAAGGTAAAAATATAGTTTATTGCTGAAAATTAACTTTTGCGCTGTAATACATTCGGAAGTTACTGCGCAAAAATTTCAAAATATCGCTTTTTTAATTAAAATTAAAATTTCAGAAACATTAGTCCGAGGTGTACAATCCCGTTGGGTTAAATGATCTGTATACCGTCAACACACATACGCATACACACAAACACATACCATTTTTTTAGTAGAGATACAGATAGAATAATACAAAGAGAATTTTTAATATTATCTTGATACTATCTAATTATAGGTTTTTTTTAGATTTATAAATGAATGTATATAAAAATTACAAAGAAAATAACTAGGAATGTTCTTAAAATAATGTCCTAAAATTGAAACGTTAATTGATTTTAATTTGAAAAAGTTTGAGTTTATTGTCTAAATTTCATAAAAGTACAAATTTAAATAATTCTGAAAAAAAAACCCGTCGAAAAATCTCGAGGCCTCAGAAATTCCAAAGTTATGGCGTTCATAGGTTTCTTAGGATATCGAAAAAAAAATTCAGACTAAATTGTAATAAAAAAAATCAGCTGTAAAGAAGAATGCTAAAAAGGATTTAAAAACTTTTAATTTTAGGAAATTTGTTTACAATTTTTTTCTTCACAAGAGCAATTATTTCTCTACATTTTATATAAATATTGATTTAAAAACCCTTTTTTAAAAATCCTTTTCATTTCAATTAATCTTTTCAATTCAATTCAATCAATTAATCTATTACAATTAAAAATAAGAAAAAACGATACTTTTTCCTCCGATGGAAACAAAATTATTTTAGCAGATAATTTTCGACATAGAATATTCTGCAATATTAAAGGAAACCTACCTACCTCAGACATCTCTGTCCTGTAGCTTTTTATCTGTTTTAATGTTTTTCAACGAACGCTTTCTACTTGCAATTAGTCTACAAAAGAAATATCTTAAAATCGAAATTTTATTTTGTCCTTTAATGCACCGGTAAACACAGCATTATTCGATTTCAAATAATTCCCCTCAGCCGTATCATTCAAAACATATGATTTCTCATCGGTTTAAGTACAGCTTTGATACATGTGAATCTCACAGTTGAATGGCTGGTCTCACTCTCAACTTGTTGACAAAGAGAGCTTTTAACACGAATCTCATTTCCAAATTTTTCGTCTCGCCCGAAGAAGGTAATTAGAAAATATGATAGCCTCTGAGAAGTAACAAGATCAATAAGTCATCTGCGGTCAGAACAAATAGGATGTCACTTTGCCCGATACTGGCCATATGACGCGACTTTTAAAGCCAAGATGGATAGACGGATTTGCAGTGGTAGTGTAAACGCCATAAATTATGCTTACTCTGATAATCTTTTTAATTGATTCCTGCTTGGTGAAGTAGTGAAATATGTAATGCATATATTGTTTTTTTTTAATAACAAATGTTTTGTAATGAGTTTGCTATAAAACTAAAATATTCATAGAGATATATCGATTTTTACTTATTATAAATAACGTGTATAATATAGTAATTGATATTTGCAACCTCAAGGGGAAAAAAGTTACACAATATTTAATATACGCAAGAAATAGTATGTTGCATCGCATTAAATATTTAAAGTTGCAAGAAATAATGTGTTACATAATATTTAAGATTCATGATATAGCAATTCAAAGTATTAAGTTTACTTTTTACAATATATCAAGTATAATATTTTAGATTGAACATTGACGAAAAGTTAATGAACAATCTTTATAAATTAATATTTATTATAATCATAAACAAAAATTTATTTGAAGGCAATTCAATAAGGAAATATAATGCGAATTTCACAATTGAGGATAAAATGAAGTATTTGCCCCATATGTTGGCTTTTGACGAAAAAAAATCATATAATTTAAATTACATTTGCAACTAAAATTTGTCAGTTCATTTAAAATGATGAATCAAATTATTAATTCAATGATATTGATTAACACATCAAAAGATCAAAAATCATAATAATGTTAACGATTATAATTTCTAACATAGGAATTCTGTAAAATTATATTTGATCATGGAATTTCATTTCTTCATATATTTAATATGATAAATTTACCATCTAAGGAATGAACATTGAGTTATATTCAGTAATATTTATCATTTTAATAGCATTACACAAATAGGGTTTTATAGCATATGACAAAGGATTATTAAGAGCTCTACAATCTAAATAATTTTATTAAATTTTAAAATCAGAATGTTTCTGTGTTCTTAACACTTGAAAATGCTAATCTTCTCATTTGAGAATTAAACATTTCTCTCTTTCCTATTTTTCTCTATTTCATCAAAAGTAAATTGGCCTCCATGACACCTAAAATAAAAATTAAAAAAAATATTTTAATTCTTAAGTTTACGAGACTCAATTGAGATTAACATGAAAAGAATTTCTGATTTAAAATATTTATGTTGTATCCATGAAAATCCTTCTATAGTATCTTTTCAAAATCAATTGCATTTCTTTGCATTCGAAAAAAGTTTTAAAGAAATTTCTTAAAGCAAGTTTCAAATTTTTTCTCATAATAATTAGTTGAAATAAAACTATGTGAAGAATCCTTTATTATTAAATAGTATTTTCAAATCACAATTAAAATTACAACATTATATAGTAAAAATGGTTGTTTTCTATGATAACTTATATACATAAGTTCTTGACAGCATGCAGT
Source organism: Argiope aurantia (assembly GCA_026543865.1). Lineage (NCBI taxonomy): Eukaryota > Metazoa > Arthropoda > Arachnida > Araneae > Araneidae > Argiope > Argiope aurantia. Next base: position 335,556 of record JAPMOR010079402.1, on the reverse strand, counting down.
TAAGAATAAATATTTTTAGATCAAGTTACCTCAATGTCAAGACATTTTGACAGGTAGGAATATAAACCTAATTGTTTGAAGTTGAAATAATAAATGAGTTAAAGATATCCTGCGAAGTTTGACAATATGAAAGATATGAGATTGTGATATCCTGCGAATAAAAATAAACGATGTATGCTCACGAAATTCTTAATTTTGTGCAAGTTTATAAAGAAAAGCATGGTTACGATTTTTTTAAACATATAAGGGAGGAAAAAGAATATATATATATATATATATATACCCTTTTTAGGGGAATTTAGGTTTCATAAAACAAATATTTAAAACAAGAAAAAAAAATAACAATGTTGTGAAAAAAAATGCTTACTTTTTGCGTTTGTCACTAAATCGGCGACAAGCAGTGAGAATAAAATCCCAAATGAATTCAGCAATCTCAAAAAATGTAACTAAAGTGAGTCCCATGAAAAATCCGAGATTGCCTCCAATATTAGCCATTAAAGTCTCCCACTAAAATAGAAATTTTACTATCGAAATATTAATCATAAACAATAAAAAAATGCATTTATATTAAATTATGTCATTAAGGGCATTTTTGAGAATTAGAGTAATGAAATTTACTATATATATATACAGTGGTGACCAAAATTGTGGCCACTTTTGAAAATTTTGGTTTTCTAACTTTGTATGCTCAGAAAATGTAACATTTCAGAAAATGCAAATTCCTATATATCATTTTAAAGAAAATTTAATGCTAATTTGAACACAAAAAGCAAAATTCATATATTTACAATACAAAAAAAGTTAAGTGGCAATAATTATCGAGATACATTTGAGGCTGATGACTACATTCAGTTATCAGTACTTAATAGGGTAGCCTTTATTCTTTATTAGAGCTACGCATTGATGTTTGATTGAGCTGTAGAGAGTTTTAAACTCTTCCTTCGTTATTGCAGTATACCAGGAAACCATTATAGCCTCAACAAATTCTCCTTTATTTGATGAACGCTTCATATGTACAAGAGTTTGCCTTAAATTCTCAATAATTTTGAGTTCAGAACTGTTTCATGGCCATAATAATATTTCAATGCTCTTTGTAATAAACCAATCTTTCGATATTTTGGCTCTATGACTTGGAGCGTAATCCTGCTGAAAAATAAATGATGCGTTGTTGGAAAAAAAGATCACTGATGGAAGGTGTAAGTTTTGGCTCTAGGATAGCGTCAATGCATTTTCTTGCATTTAAAGTCCCATGGATAATACAAAGGAGGACCACTACCATCTGCTGACATGCATGACTAAATCATAACACTAACTGAATTCTTCATAGTTGCTTGAATGCAGTCAGGATGTAACTCTCTCTTCATCTATTCTATGTCTTACATATTTTTGCTCATCACTATCGAATAACAATATCTTTGATTCAGCACTCCGTATAACTTGTGATCACTGATCATCTGTCCAATTAATGCTTTCCTTTGCCCACTTTAATCTTTTTATACCCTGCTGTAAATTGAAATAAGGATTTTTTTCGTTGAATTCTACCTCTTAGTCCAGCATCTAATAATCTTCTTCTGGTTGTTCTTGAACTGACATAAATGCCAGCATCATTCAATTGACTTCTGATGACATTCTTCTATCTTGGGGACATAACCTTTTTATTCTTCTGTTATCCTATGCTGAACAGATGTGGTGCACCTTTTTCAGCAGTTTCCTGCTTTGTATTTTATTGAAGTTGTCTTTTGATATCGTAAACAAAATTTTCGGACTCCAGATGTCTCCACTTGTCTTGCAATTTGAGCATAAGAAAGACCACATTCATGTAACACAATAATCTTATTTCTCTTTCTAGGTGTCCAATCTATTCTTTTATTTGATGCCATTGCTTCTTGACTAAACATTAGAAATATCTACAAAAATTCCATCTACATATTAAAAAGTTTAATAAAATTTCTAACTCGCAATTTGATTATATAAAAAACAGACTTCCTTCTACAGAAAAAGCACAATAATTACTTGTTCCAACTTTAAACATGATGACAGCTTCTGCTAGCAGTTATTAACATTTGATTGGTTCCCAGAACAAGAACAGTGATTTGTTAGGAAAGTTAGAAATTACAATCCACTTCATCACTGTGTTTGTTATTCAGATTAAAGTAAGAATAACTTTTTTTGTATTGCAATATTTCAATTTTGCTTTTTGTACTGAAATTAGCCTTAAATCCTCCTTAAAATGATTTGTAAGAGTTTGCATTTTGTGAAATGTAACATTTTCTATAAGCAGAGTTTGAAGTTCTTCCTTCGTTATTGCATGATGCCAGGAAACAATTATAGTTTCAATTAATTCTCTTTTATTTGATGGACACCTCATTCGTACAAGAGTTTTCAAACGGTGCCATAAGTTCTAAAAAGGATTGAGTTCAGAACGATTTCCCGGCCATGATAACAATTTAATGTTTTTTAATGTACAACAATTTAATGTACTCATTCGATATTTTTGCTATGTGGCAAGAAGTTAAATCCTGCTGGGACAAATGATGCATTGTAGGAAAAGAGATCACTGATGGAAGGTATAAGTTTTGACTCTAGAATAGTGTCTATACATTTTCTTGCATTTAGTGTTCCATCGATAACATGAAGGCGGCCAATACTGTCTGCTGACACGCATGACCAAATCATAACACTAACTACGTTGTTCACATTTGCTTGAATGCAGTCAGGAGGTAGCTTTTCGCCTATTCTATGTCCAATATATTTTCGCTTATCACTACCAAATAATGGCACCTTTGTTTCATCACTCCATACAACTTGTGACCACTAATCATCTGCCCAATAAGGCTTTCCTTTGCCCACTGTAATCTTTTTATACGCTGCTGTAAATTAAGATAAGGCATTTTTCTAGGAATTTTACCTCTTAGTCCAACATGTAACAACCTTCTCTTGATTATTCTTAAAGTAACAGAAACGCCAGCATCATTCAGTTGACTTCTAATGGCGGCTGATGATATTTGTCTATCTTGGGAGACATAGCCGTTTACTCTTCAACAAATGTGGTGTATATTTTCCGGTCTTTTTCTGCTTTGTTTTTTATTGGTCACTTGATATCGTAAACAAAATTTTCGGAATTTATTTGATGTTATTGCTTTTTGACTAAATATTTACAAAAATTCCTACTAAATAATAAAAGATTTAACAAAATTCTTATATGCAATTTGATTACATAGAAAGCATACCTAATTCTACAGAACAAAGCACAATAATGACTTGTTTCAACTTTAAACATGATGTCAGCTTCTGCTGACAGTAATTAACATTTGATTAGTTCCCAGAACAAAAAAATTTTTTGTCATGAAAGTTAGAAATTACAATCCACTTCATCACTGTGTTTGTTATTCAGATTAAAGTAAGAATAACTTTTTTTGTATTGCAAATATTTGAATTTCGCTTTTTCGTATTGAAGTCAGCATTACATTCTCTTTAAAATGATATGTAAGAGTTTGCAGTTTGTGAAACGTAACATTTTCTATGAGCATACAAGTTTAGAAAATGTAAAGATCTTCAAAAGTGTCTACAATTTTGGCCACTATTGTACATGCTGTATATTTTAATCAAGAATATATATATTATATGAATATGAATTCACAAATTTCTTCATTTTTTTCCCCTAACGATGGCATATATATATTTACACTGTATGAAGGGACTTCTCTTCGACTGGAAACTTGAAAAGAGTTGAAGTAGACTTTCACTCCTAGCATGGATTTTCTGAAAAAAAAATTAAAATAACACGCTTTATAATTATCTCAATGCTTTTATCATGATGGAAATGTAAAATTTGAGAAATATATAAAAATTCCCAATCGAAGATTTTCAGGATAATATGTATGCGGCGTGGAGAAATTTCTATATGCTTTTTAATGCATTTTAAATGCTTACTTCAGTATTTTTTCGAAATTTTAATAATTATTTCCTACGTTTTCGTTTTATATGTGTGAAATTATAATCGATTTTAAACTATCTTCTCGATAAGCTACCGATCTGCTTTGGCGCCATTTACTAATGAAAGTTTTTAATTGATTGTAAAATTTATACCAAATAGATAAACAAACAGACAGGCAAGAAAGTGAGTTAAAATTGCATTATCCTCCAGTTGTGAATTATCTTTAAAGTTTCAAGTCTTTAACTCATCGGAAGGTTAGTTGAAATTCGATTGTAAAAGTTACACCTAACAGGCAAGTTAGTAGAGCAGGAAGCGAATGAATTAAAACGTGTAATTAATAGAAAAACACAACTTCGAAATGTTTCCCAAATTACACTTAGTAAAATATTGCATTAATTAATTTTTTGTTCCTTTTTTAAAAATAAGGATTATTATTATTTGAAAAATAACTTTAGAGATAAATAAAAACTATTCAGTCATTAAGAATTTAAATTAGCGTCATCAAATCATGAAAATGAAATAAATCATGAAATAAAGCCAAAAAGATCTAAAAACACGAAAAAGGCTTCTTATAAATGAAAACTGCGAACTTGAAAACGCTTATTTATTTCAATATGCTGATTTCCCTACTTTTCTAATAATTCTATTTCGGCTTTTAAGCATTTTCTTGTTATTATTAATTACTTTTAATCAATAATCCTTCGATTTTAGTAAATTACTTATTTCTACCCCTATTCATTTTCAAAACTACGAATTTTTTATAAAAAAACGAATAGATTACAAAAAAAAATGATAGTCTTCAGATAACATTTTAAGAAAAGTACAAGTTTGTCTTTACACATTGAACTTTGTTTATATTATAAAGTAATCAAATTTCAATTTTTAATAATATATTAACATTTTTTTTTCTATTTAATATATACGGACACTACAAACAGGTACGGGTTTTGTTTTTTTAACCATTTTATTTGATATAAAAGCATATATTGTTTTTGTTTCAAATAATAGTAATTATTATCAACTAAAACTAACTTGCTAACGTATTTTTTCTATTTTTTTCATATTATTGCTGTGTTATGTATAGTTTAAAAAATGATTTTGTACTTACTCGTGAGTGTAATTTACGTATTTTATATTTCCATTAGAATCCAAATTCAAGGTACGGATGGCCTTGGCAGTTTTGTAATAGTTCTCGTTGAGTTTACTCGATGCCACAGAATAACTGTAAATAGTTTCTCTGAAATGCATGTAATTTTCGTGCTTATTCGTATATTGCTTAAAATAATTTACATTGTTAAAATTACATTAAATAAAATACAATTTACATTACAATAAACTACAATATAATTCAGCTGATTATAAAAATACGATGTAAGGGAGAGTTCACACAATAGCAGCACTCCTCAATTCTGTTTCATCGGAAACTAAGACTTATTTACATTTAAAAAAAATTAATAAATTATTATTCAAAACAAAATAAATATAACAAAGGTATTTCTAATTTCTGAACTATTAGTAATAGACACATACTTCCATACATACTAAATATTCTAAGTGACTCAAAGAACTACATTTTGTTTGAGTCAATAAATCTATTGTTAAAATTATATGCTGTCTGAATTTTTACAGAATCTTCGGTATTAATAATCATATTTCTGAACACTTCATGAATCATAAATATTTAAATAAAAAAAGTTCAACGTTATTCAGCTTTTCATAGTTCAACGTTTATTAAGACAACTCACCAAGCTTGAATTTTTATTTTTAGACTAATCAATGGCTGTAAAGTGGAAACATTGTACATTGATAGGCGAATGTTCCTCGAAAAAAAAACACTCCACTGAAATGGTAAGTCACATCACTGAGTCTCCAACCAGCCCGAAGGCACATGGATAATAAATATTAAATGACTGAACCGCCGCAACAGCAACATTGGCCGGAGCTGTGGTTGAGTCCTAAGAACCAACACCGGCCATAGTACAACCCTTTCTAAGGAAGTACGTCCTTTCATCGATGGGAGGAGCCAGACCCTCACCTTTTTGTGTACCTTCCAGGGTGGCGAGATCCAACCACCATGCTGGAAGCCTTTCATCCTCATTTCGAGGTAGCCCCACGAGGGTGACCATTGAAATGGTATAAAATCATCTACAATTTTTATACTAAAACTATCATTACTCGATAAGTTTTATGTTAGCATGTTAAGAATATTTTACTAAATATGACAAATAGTTTCGGAAGAAAATTAATAATATAAAAATTTAGGCTTAAAATAATTTCATCAGTTCATTTATTAATTCAGGCAATATAAAATAAACTTTTTGAGACATTTAGAACACTTTTACAATGCCTTCAATGGTTTAGAAATTAGCTACTGGATCATAATTAGAGTGAAAACTTTATATGTAAATGTTACATAATGAAAAATTATACTTTTTTTCGATAAGTTTTAAAGGAAAACATAAGCAAAAAAATCTTTATTTTATAGTATTAGGAATTTGGGATCATCAAAATTTATGCGATTTCAGAACTCTTCAACGAAACTCATTTGATTGTTTTGTAACAAGTAAAATAAGCGGTTTTTTAAAAGCTAACTTACAAATATTTTTTTTCATTAATGCAAATAAATAAAGTTTGATGTTTCCTTAAAGTCAATCGTGTTGTCTGTAAAAACTTTATTCAATAAATATAGCTAATTTAAATAAATGCCAATTCTTTTTGTCGTTAATTATTGAAGCTGAGCAACAGGTAAGCAAAGAAACCTTTTAATGTTGTTCAATAATTCAGAAACTTTACTTTGAAACTATTTCGGTAAATCGAAACTCAACAATAAAAACAATAAATAAGTTTTTCAAAGTTCTCAGGAAGACTTTCCTTCCAGCTATTGCAGATGTCGTACAAGAAAGGATAGTAGAAATTCAGCCCATCTTATGGAACTACAATTAGAAACTGTAAATAGTTGTTAAAGATGACCCTTCGCTTATTTTGTTTTATCACCTGTACATGATGACCAGAAATAGGAATGGAGCGTCTTACTTAAGAGTACCTCTTGTTCTTACCACTTGAAAAAAGTGGAAGAAAGTTTTTCATATTTTCCACCAAAATTTCAGTTTTAATGTGACATGGTAACGCAATGCTTTTAATAATAAATAAGTTATTCACACAAAGATAAAAAAGGATACACACACACACATACACTCAAACAAGAAAAGGGAAAAAACGTAGATTAAATAGAGCTATATCATGGATCAGGTTTAAAAACTTTGAACAATGCGGATATAATTTTCATATCAGTTTTTTACCCCACTCCATATTCAATAAATTACAATTTTCAAATAATTATTATCGAATTACCTGCAAATAACTATGGGCAAGAAATACGAAAGATGGAAAGAATATAAACCATTTGACATAAAATATATAATTTAAAAACATTACTCAACGAATTGAAAGCATCTCATTTTTGCGAATTGTGTGGTATCTTCAAAGACTGCTTTTTCAGGGACAGTCGCTAGATGCAATATGAGATCACGTGATCTTGATCATTCTACAATATGAGGTGAAAAACGCTCATATGACAGATTTTTGAACAACAGAAATGTAAATGAGATCAGAACTGACTGACTGTTTTTATCCTACATTTTCTAAGTGTGACCTTGTAGTCAGACTGTGATTTTTGTTGCGAAATGTTGTTCTGCTGTCAATGATAGTCTTTATCTAAAACGATTCTTAGGAAAAATAATTTTAAAACAATAAATGATAATTTGCTCTTCTTTATTTTGAAAACTAAATATAATAAATAGTACGATAATTCGTCCGTTTTTAATTTTTTTTTCAAAATACATCTTTTGCATACAAGTGTATAAAACGAAAATGCTTACCTGCAGGGTGATCTACAATTGCAATCAGGCCATTCATGCCATGAGACACTGTCTTCCATCACTGATTCCGAGCAACGTTCTACATCAGAAGAAAATAAAATAAATAAACAAATTAATAAAACAATAGAAAGACCTTTACACCTTTAATTTGATTCATTTATACATTCGAAGATGCATATGAGCTTAAGAAATACACAATACGATAAATTTGAATTTTTAATGATTTCTATAAACTATAGTTTGAACAGAATGCAGGTTTTACTTTTTTAATTATCATAAATATTACATTACTTATTTCTATGCAGCTTCACATAGGTTTTAACCCATATCTATGTTAATGTGACTAACTATGTATTACTCCACATAAGAGGACACCACTTAGATTTGGGAACGGGAAAAGTTTGAATGGCTGCTTTTCGCTTCGCCGGTGAGTATTGTAATATTTTGGGATCGAGATTTTTCTACTCCAAAGATAGATATACTTTCTAAGGGAGGGTATATATATATCGTGGCTGAAGATCTCTATAAGGAATTAACCTTATAAAGATCTATATCTATCCACCTATATCAGTGATATCAGTGCTTAGTGACGGCCATTCAATTGTCTCAAATGCTTATGTAGAAAGATGAGAACTTCGTTATAAGCATGTTTTATTTATTACTAGCCGCCTTTGGTGACCAGCCGGTTCGCCAGTATTACCGCTCACTACAATTTTCAATTAGATATCTTAAGTAACTGGTCTATTAATAGATTCTCAAACAAAACATTTTTAATCTTCGAATTTTGATAGTCATACCAAAATTATACTGTTGTTTAGATCGTTTCTTACAATTTACTATATATATTTTGCTAATTTGTTGTCATTTCCGGTAAAACTTCAACTTTAATTTAAAGTGGTAATGATGAAATCGCAATTAATATAAAGATATTTTTAAATAAAACCAAGCGTTTTATTTTATTTATCATCTTTATTGTTATTTATTTATTTATTATTATTATTATTGAATATGAGTATTGCAAACAGAAACGCTCGGTATTTAAGTTTTATGTGAACTACAAAATATTTTTCATAATTTAAAAAATTTCTCAGATTCAGCATGAAATTCAGTTTTTAGTTTTGCTTTCAAAAGGAATGAAATGAAATCAATAATAATATTTTGTTCCGACCTATAAATATATTTCAAAAATTATGAAGTCTAAATTTAATGCAGTAAGGTATCATATTCTGAGAAATATTCTGGACACACCAAATTTTAAATAAATGAATGAATGTTTCTTTTTTCCACGATCAACTAAGACTGATTTATGAAGTTTTGAATGTTAAAAATTTAGAAAAACTCAACATTTTCATAATCTTAGTCCAATTAATCTTGAGAAACCTGCGCGCTAATTGGCGTATTTTCTTTGAAGCGATCGATGGAAAATCTAAAATTATCCTTTTTTTTATTGAATAGTGATATTCAAATTTTCATAAATCAGTCAGTTTAAGTGATTGATTTAGTTGATTGAAAATTAACTCTTTTTATTTAAAATATTAGTGTTTCAAGAACATTTTGTTATTCGTAATTTCCACAGCAGAAGCTTAATGTAAAATCAAAAATTCGTTATTTATTAGAGCATTTATTAAATCAAATTACATAAAATATAATCATTTTCCATTTAGACCATTTTAGCAGAACTGTGACTTACAAAAGGTTTACAAATCAGCTGTGTGGCCCTGATTTGAATGGATATCCTGTTCATATTAAACAAAACTTGCCTTAAAATATAATTGATTTATTGGATTAATTATATAGAGAGTGTAAAAGATCATAAAATAATTTTTCTTGAAATTATTTTTTAGAAAAAATAATATTTCATATATGTTTCCTTTCCTACAGACACGTGCCGAAAATTATATTTTTACAGATTTCATTTTCAAAAAGATTTAATTTATTTTTAATTGGAGCTTTAATCAATATGATGGTAACACTTTTAAAAAAGCTAAGTCTTTCTCATGAATGCGAAACCTGTTCGTTCAGTTTAAATTTTATTTTTATTTTGTACGAAAAAAATTGTTGAAAAAATATAGTAAAATATTTATTTAAAAAATCATTAAAAATAGAAATTTAATTTTAAGGTTAAAACATTGATATCATTTAAAAGATAAAGTTTTGATCTTTAACTTGATGTAAAAATCTTTTTTGTGCGGTAATATTTTCGGAAGTTATAGCAGAAACAAGCGAAAATTCCGCTTAATTTTTAAATAAATAAAATTCTAATTAAAAATTTAAAAAAGTAACCCCCAGGTGCACATTCCCGGCCTACAAGGTATACACATGCCAAATTTGGTAGCTATAGGTTGAATGGTCTGGCCTGTAGAACGCCAACATACACACACACACACATTGAGCTTTATTATTAGTATAGATATAGAAGAATCAAAATTCGGATATTACAAAGAAGTATGTTACATCGAAGTGGTGTTTATGAATCTTGTAGTCAGGTGCACAATCACTGGTAAAATTATTTGAAAGCTTAAAGTATGTTTCTAATTTCTGCTACATTTCTATCCAAAATGAATATGTCGACAATTGTTTCGAAAAAATGCAATGAAAATAATAATAAATTTTCAAGAATTAAAATAAGAAATTATTTTATCTATACGATTTAAATGATTAACATTTTTAAACATTTAACATTTACATTTAAATTTTAATTTACATTTTAAACATTTAACATTTAAACATGATATTAAACATTTTTTTCGAAAATATAACCTATAAAATTTAAAAAAATTGCTTGAGAAATTACCATCAAAAATAAAACACATTCAACATGTTTTTAGTTAAATTTAAGCATTTGAATTATAAAACGCAAGCAGTTTGCTCATAATTGTTCTTCCTTTATACGTGTGTTTTTCATAAATTTTAATTGTATATGTATTTTTATAATTTATGTAATTGCATGAAATTCTGCCAGTGTTTGCTACTGAGTTTTTGTGATTTATTTGTTGAAAATGCTCATATTCGTCTTTTACATCATTTAACATTTTTTAAAAACTTTTTCATAGCGCAATAAATTATTATATTTATTTGACGAAAATTAGCATCAACAATTTTAACAAAATATTGACGGCAAAAATATTTTACACATCGAATAATTTAAAAAAAATTTATTTAATGCAATTTATTAACAGTAAGAATTTCTTGCATTAATTTATTAAGAATGTTTTATATTTAAAATAGTTTTGAAAAGCTTATCGATATCATTTCGTTATGTAACATTGATAGATATGCTTAGTGAATTTATGGTTAATTTCTAGATGTTTGAACTTCTACTCTTGCATTCAAAATGACAAATAATCAAGCTGATTAGTTTCCATAGAAACCCTTTGTTTTGATTGTTACCATAATTATTACTTTATTTGATTGTTAAATAATGTATTTTCAAGAAAAATTTCAATAAATCTGAAAATTTTGATTGAAAAACTATTTAGAAATATGAAGATAGAAGAATATAACTTAAGAATTAACTTTAAAGAAAAAAATGACTTGATATAAAACAATAAAAAAAGAAGGATTTTGTGAGATTCTTTTTAAAAAAAATCTTTTTATTTGCCACACTCGAACGAACGATTTTTACTGATATCGTATTAATACCAATCATATTAATATAATATCGTATGGCATTTTTAAAGCATTAATATGAAGCTTTAGTTCGCAATTTTTGAAATTGTTTGATTTTATACCAGCATTCAAAATTCAGCTTTCTTCTGTTTAGCAGAATGTTTTGTTGTATATATATATATTATATATATATATTATATATATATATTAACAATTTGATGAAATTTATAGATTGATATAATTGTGGAATGATCAAAATAAAATGTTTTCCTTACTTTCATCATCATTACTGACGTTGCATAGACGGTAAGCAGGTTTTAATTTGTTGAGAACTGCACCACGTAACAAGTGTCTCATTGTACAGTTACATATATCTGTCATGACTCGAAATCCACAGTTTTTTTCACAGCCCTATAAACGACAAAAATAAAATGAAAAGCTGCTGAAACTTAAAAAAACTACAGAAGAATATTATAATGATGCAAATTTTAAAATGTAGGATTTATCATAAAAATATGTCTGTTTTGGATAAACCCACATTATTAAATATTTTATGAAACAATGAAAATTACTTGAATTTAATTGAAATAATGCCATGCATAGCTGAAAATTATACAAAAAAAGTTAAAAATTGTTAAACAGAAGAAAATTTGGTATGATAATTAATTTGATCGAATTAAAACGGAAACTTTTGAGTTTTAAAATGATGCGAAAATTTTACAGGTTAAATAAATATGTGCGCTAAATTTGGCAGTTCTTGTCGATGTAATTTTCCCTGTAGAGCAAGTACACACAGAAGCGCGGACACGAGAGATATTTTGTTTTTAATAAATTTTAAGTGCTTATTTTAGCTTTTGTCTGTTTGATATGAACGCCAAAAACTATGATAAAAAATATAGATCGTTCCTTATTTTGCTCCACTTGTTACAGATAAGAAGTTATTTCCTTACCAATTTTCGAATGAAGATGATTGAATGCAAATAGGTAATAAAAAAATCTATTTCCGTAATGCTGTATTATTTTACCTGCAACATTCAAAATAAAATCATGTAATATTTATTATATAAGATTACTAGCTGACCCGGCAAAAGTTGTTCTGCCATATAAATTATTTCCAGTGAATATTTTGGTGGTTAATTAAAAAATAACGAATGTATTGTAAGTGAGTGGGGATGGGATCTTTGATAGAAAGAGGAATGGAGCGCTGTAGACGATGATAGCCGATAAAAAGAAAAAAAAACACACACCAACCATTCATTTTTCTTAATACAATGTGTTTCATTAAAGTAACGAACATATACATTGTTTGATCTCTTGAAAGTTAAATGTAAAGTGAAAAAAGTAATATATTTTTTATCCTAAAGTATAAAAATGAAATAAAGAAAATCAATATTCATTTCGAAGAGCAATTGAGTCTACTATATTTTTTTTTGTCAGTCCGTCTTTAGCCAACACAAATAAGCTCGATGGTTTGCCCACGCGAGAACATGCCACGTATAATTGCCCATGTGAAAAGCATGGTGTGCCACGACCTTCGTAATACAAGGCCTCACAACTCCCAACGCTTTCAGCTCGTGACGTCATGAGGTTGGATGAGTTCTGTAGAAAACGATAGTCGTTATCGTAGTGAAGAACGGGAAATATGTTATTGGCTTTTTTGGTAGTTATCTGATCTTTTTGCATATTAATCTTAATTTATCGTAATGAAGATGCCTAGTGCGTGCTGTGTTCCCAATTGTAAAAGTATACACAAAAAATAGCTTCAATGTTTCTGTATTTTCGTTTCCAAACGATGGAAACACTAGAAGAGCATGGATCTCTGCAATAAAGCGGGACGATTTCGTACCAACTAAATATAGTAAGGTAAGTTTGATTTTTTTGTACAATTTTTAGTTAATTAATTCTTTTGAAATACGAAACATTTAAAATTATGTATAATTTCCATTTATCTTCTGTCATTTTTGTTATCTCTACATTTCGTTGCTTATGCTTCCAATTACTTCGGTATTGTTTGCTTGAGCTTAATAAAAAACTTCTTTGTTTTATTGTTACTTCTCATAGTCTTTTATTTATTTGTTCCTAATATTTAAAATGTTTTTTTTCTGTATCTTTTTAATTATACTTCATACATATTTTTTAAAATTTAATTTAGACCTAATATTTGTTGCTAACATTTAGGTCTGTGCTAAACAATTTCAAGAAAATCAGTTTTTAACAGTTAAAGAAGCGTTTAATACCAGTACAGGAGAACTTATCCAAGTACCATTAGAGTGTAAAAGGCAATTTTTTTAGAAATTTTTAATAATTATCACCAAAATCTTACAAAATACTTAAGTGGTTTATTGTTATTATGCTCTTATAAAAAATGTTTAAAATCATCTAATGAATAATAAAACTTAATTTTTAATTATATATATCATGACTATAGATTGTAGCAGATTAAACTTATATTTTATCCTAAAATATTATGTAAAAAAGTTAGATATAGTTGTAAAAACAATATGAATTGCATGCTCATACAGGTTTAAAAAATGTAGTTTTTATTTGTTTATCTATAAATCATCAGATTATATATAAAACAATTAATATTTATTATTATTTTTAAATATTATTAGTTATGCACAATCTGTAATTATAAATGAATGCAACTTTTACAAAATATCTGAAACTTTTTTTAAAGTAATGAAAAGTTACTGTTTTTAAATCCATTTTTCATACCGAGTAAAATCAATTGATTAATTCATGTAGAATATTGTATTACTTGAATGGTAGTATAAGTAAATACTATAGATATTCCATAATATTGAACTAGGTTTTATTTTGGATAAATGAATGTTTCTGTTGATTTTAAATTTTATTTTTTAATACTCAATATGATTTTATTTAATACTGTTCAACATACGTTAGTTTTTAGTTTATGTATTAAGAAAATATCTATTCGGTTTTTGATTTTAAGTTTTAATAAATTACTAATTTTTTTTTATTTAAAGAATTCCGCTTTTTTTTTCTAGGCTTGTACCTGATGATGTACCTTCAATTTTCCCTAATTTACCCTCATACTTTTCCTCAGAATCAAAAGCAAGAAGAGAAACTCCAATGGATAGGGCAACACATAAAAAAATGGGAAAACTTATAAGCAGCTTTAAATAGCAGTCTCCAGGACATAGTAAAAAGAGAGGAGATAGAAAATATCAACACTTTTTCTGATTTAATTTTAAAATTTAAAAACTTTAAATCAAATACATGGAGTATAATTCAAAAATCAAGCAAGATAATTTTTATTTGTCTAGGCACTTCTCAAGCTTCTAAGGGAAGTCATTCTTTATTAATTTCTTCCAAATTAGAAGTAATTTGTAAGTTTGTATTTTAACTTTATTTAATATTATAATTATTTTCATTTGTCTGTGTGAAATTTATATTAAAGTTGGAAAACAAAATGTATTTTGTTATTGTCTCTCTGTAAATAAAATGTTATGATTCAAATAGTGTGTGATTTTTTTTATTTGATATTTTTAATACTGTTTCTACAGATTGAATTGAAATTAATTATAAATGCATTGAAATATAAAATCAGATATATAATAAAAGATAGTTTATTGAATTGTGTGAATTACTAATATATTAAATGAAAACAATTCTTCATGTGAAAAAACAAGCTGTGAAAGTAATTCTTTTTTATCAACAGAATTAGTTGGTATAAAATCTAAATTTTATATTAAATACATTAATATTTTATTTGAAAGTTCATAAGTAATTTGAGAAGTAAACAATTTAATGTTAACTTATAAAATAAATGTATTACCGGTCACTACAATAAAAAAAATCATCAAAAGATTTTAAGAGTATTAATTTAATTTTAAGTTTTTAAAAATATTTTCAGGGAAAAAACAAAACTATTTTTAATAAGATAAAAACGAAAATCTCTATTAAAACAAGAAAAACTAACAATAATACCCCAATGTATATATCTAATAAATTTATATTGTGATTTAAATGTTATTAAATGAAGTATGAATGTTATTAAATGGTCAATAAACTATAGAGGACCTTAAGATTTTCTACCATGCCGTTTCTTTTATTCACACAGGGAAAAAATAAATAATTTTGAATTTTATGAACAGTAAATGTCTTAATATTAATAATAAGTTATTTTTAAGTGAATTTAAAATATACCTAAACATCAAGGAAGAAGGCGGGATTCTGTTCATGACAGCCAATCATCCTATTCGTGTGACGTCACAAATAAGTTGTGAGGCCTTGTTTCACGAAGGTCGTGGGTGTGCCTAAATCTAAGCCGCAAACAGGCATCTTTTGGCTTTGAGATTTATTAATTATCATTGCGAATGCCAATCTAATAGAAAATTGAATGCGTTTGAATTCAGTTGGCACGTCTGTGAGAATCATTGGAATTCGTGGCAGCAAAAAAAAAAAAAATCTGCTCCAAATTTGCCATTTAAAATGGTGGCTTCTATAACGTTTTTCATCAATTTTTTAAGGACCAATCGCATGCCATTGCACAGTCGTGGCGGGTTCAAATTCCGAAGTAAAATAACCATAGATCCAACTTACAGTCGTAGAAGGTGTGGTGACATGCCTGGCAAATCCAGTGAGTTTAAAATCTCTGTTGGATAATTTATGATACCAAGACACCTGGCAATGACTGCTGTATCTTGAAGTTTTAATCGTCCACATTTTTTTGATGCCAAAATGGCTCTTTCTGCCAGCCAAGCATGATTTATGTATTGTGAGCGTACATCGGGAAATATGCGGTCAGTGAGAGCATTTTGCGAATCAACGATAGTGCAGAATTTAGTGGGCAATATTTTATGCATCCAGTATTTTTATAGACAGCAACTTTTCCATCGCCGATATCTAACAATTTTCCCAGAATGTGTCAGCAGATAGATCTTGTAGCATTTGGATGCGCATGTTTATTTTTAGCTGGACTTTTCCAACATTACGCCACAGTGGCGATGATTTCAAGCAAACGTTTATCTCATCAGCGTACTTGAACGTGGAATGACGGAATAGGAACACACGAATTACCTACCGTTATGAAGTATACTTTATAACCTATTATCATACCTACCAAATACACATAAAAATTTCATAAAAATCGGTTGAGCCGTTTCGGAGGAGTACGAACACAAACACCGTGACACGAGATTTTTATATATTAGATTAAATAACATTAAAACACCTTTTTCTGCATAATTTTTTTTAATTTTCTTTCTGAGATGAACATATATTAATAAATAAAAATAGTTTTCATAAATATTTTTTTTCATCAGTTTATTCAAAAATATGTCTTTTTAAATACTTTAAAAAAATTTTCCAAGGCTGTCAAATGCTGTTATTAGTTGTGTTGTATAATGAAATGAAAACAAGAAAATAAATAAAATTAAACTGACCAATACTGTGTAAGGTTCATCGTTCGCCATTCGGTAGTTATCGACACAGTTCCCCCACGGTTTTGTCAGTCTCTCTACCTTGGAGTAAGAAAGTTCTATGGCAGTCATATCTTTTGGCCTGACATTCACTCCATACTCTGCCACGAACGGTAGAATATGGGGATCGTGGATGACGATTCGGGCACCGATCTCGCGACGGAGTAAATCCAGAGCATTGTCATCTGTCACACGAAGGAGCAGTTGAAGACCTGCAAGAGATCGTGCAAAAATTAGAAACCAAGGAGAAAACCAGAAGTAGTAATGTCTCATATCGTCATTCTTGTATTATTATTATTATTATTAGTTGAAAATTTGTCGTAAAAAACATGCTTTCGCAGCTTATGAAGGAAGATGTAGTTTGTTATAGGAACTATATAGCATAGTTCTTTTTTGAATAAAAAATTGAATTAAAAATTATTATGGGAATGAAACAGAAAGACAATTTAACCAATTTTATTGAAAAGAATATGTTTTAAGTATGTGTTTATGATTTTATTTATTCGGTAATTTTGTGTTGGGAAACATCGAAATTTTGAAATCTAAAAATAATGAAAAATCTGGAAAGGAAATTTCTTTATGCTTTAAAGTAATTTTTTGTTAATTTGAGGTGAGAATATTTCTTGGCATAATATACACGCTAAGTTAGCTTTATTCACAAATTTAAGTAACATCTGAATAAAAGACAACGAATATCAATACTCTTTAATTTTCTCACGGCATATATCTAATTAGTTAATTTCATTGACATCGTTTGATGATGTTGACACATGCTCATTGAAAACAGGAGTGTCCAAGCATGAAGAGGGAGCCACCACTATCTTAGAAGACGCAGTATTAGTTAGAGCTAAACATGTGTTTCCTAAGAGCAATGTACATCATTCATGATGAGAGCATATTGAGTGTAAATATGTTGATGCACTGAATGTTTAAATTATATATGTGTACATCGAGATTGAGGTGTCTATAGTGAAATGTGTATTAAGTTGCGTAAAGAGTTTTAAATAGAAAGATGTGTCTTTCATGAATTTTGAAGTTCTGCATAACAAAATATTTTGTGGCAAAGAAACTTCTGAGTGAGTTATAAAAAATTTAGTCAATCGATTTAAATTGCGTTTTGTAGCTTACGAATACCATTGCCTAAATTTTAATCATGTGACTAAATTGTGGTCACAATTACTGAAATTAATATCATGACAAAACATATTCTATTTTAAAAATTCCTACCTACCCCCTATACTGCCGTAAGTCTGAATTTCTATAGGCTTTTCTGAACCCGTCCCATTGCTTCCAACATAATTGAACATGTAACATTTTCCATAAATCGGATCATAAAGCACCGTGAAATCTCTGAAAAATAAATTATATTAATGAACATCGTAACATATTTTATATTTCGCTATTATCAAAAGATATTTTCCAGTATCTTCATAAAGTTTGCCGATATTCTGAATTTGGAGGGAGGGGGTGTCAGCTCAGATGCCGTCTTTGTTATCTGACCGCGATTCAAAATTAAGATGTCCATTCCAAAATTACCCTAGTGTTGCTTTAAAAAACGAATGTTAATATAATGTAATTGAACTGAACCGATATTCTGAATGCCGTTGTGTAAAAAGAGATATTGTAGCATTGTTACAGAGAATCTTGTACTAATAGGAAAATTCAAATATTAAAAGAGTAACAATATAAGTAAATGAATAACACAGTTTGCACTGCGACAAGTTTTACTTAAGAAAAAATTTTAGGAAAAAAAGATTCAAAGGTTTTAAGGCATCTTTATAAAGTATTACGGTTTCAAAGTACCATTTAAATTATATTCAAATAGATCATTTTTTATATCATTTGCATTTTACCAATATATGAAATTACGAATGTCTAGAAATAATAAAATTAGTTACAACTGCAGTAAAGCTGAAAAAGTATATTTGTATATTAGGTGAATAGTATCCTTTTCTTTTTCTACATTATAGAAATTTGTTACTTCTATTTCATTCCACAAAACTGACGAGAAATTAGTGTCCTATAGATTACTAATCATCAAAATTTAATCCAGATAAATATGTAAAAGGTGTTAATATTGAATGAATGATTTTTTTTCGGATACACATGATGACAGCACTTTAGAAACACGGACTGTTGTATCCATAATTTTTTTTTCAAGAATTGTGAACCTGGCATTTTTTATTAAAAGTTCTAATCCAAATGAAAAATTCACGAATGATGCATTTTATTACTGGCAATCTATTTCTTATTTTATAAATGAGTTTTTTTTGTATTTAAACTGCTTTCTATTGAATCAGTAATCCGGAAATACTTTGCTTCATTCTAATGAATTAATGCTAATGAACCAATTTCTTTTTTTAAAAAATTTAGCAGAAATTTCGGTAAAATTTTGGAACATTTTAATAGATTTCATTTTGTATGATGCTAATTTTTTTTTAAAAAAAGCCCTATTGATGTGATACGATTGAAAGCCCTATGATTGTAACCTCATTCATCAAATTGGGGTTTCGATTTTCAACTGAAATTAGTGAATTCTTAAAATTCAAACAATCAGAGCCGTCCAACAATACTTTTGGACAACTCTGCAGCATCTAAAGATCACTTGCATGCTTAGTTCCAGAATCTACATCTTTAAAATAATTTGAAAAACAAAAATTCGTCCTTTCACCTGCAACTAGTGGTCCGATTTTGTAAATTTCTATTTCAAATTAAAATTTCTGACATCTAAATATATAATTTATAGTCTCTTCTCTCATTTATAAATCCCGTTTTTCAGATAAATTTCATAAGCAAAATTTCGTTCTATAAATTCTTTCTAGGAAAATAAAATAGAGCAGAGTTTTATAGTCATAACCCTTATGTCAAATTTGTTAATTTTTATTTCTTAAAAGCTCATGTCCCTAGATACATTATCTGTGTTTGCTAAGTCATTGGGCTATGACTCTCCCTTACTGAGAAATGTCACAAATTAAAACTTTGACTGAGCCCCCGACTTCAACAACTATATCGATTTTGGCAAATAATTTTGATTTGATTATTTGCTTAATTATTTAACTTAATCAACCAATTCTACTTCTTATATATAATAATATTTATTTCACAAGTATCATTTAAAATAATATCTACTTTTGTTATAATAATATGTAACTCATCAAGGTGATTGACAAGATTAAATTAATTTTATAAACTTATTAGAGGAACATTTGGCCGTCTTGTAATGAAAAAATAGCCAGTAAACTTTATGCTGTTATTTGGCAGTATTGATAGTGTAGATCACATCTTAGTGCGCAAGTCATGCGTGTAACTTTTTGTAACGAAATTTTAGTATGTAAACAATTGCCCATTACTTGTTAACAAATCAATGATTATCATATCTAATCCAAGTGCCAGATTAACATAATTACCAAAGTGATAATTTTCATCAAAAAATATTAGTACTCATAATTTATTATGAAATAATCGAATAAAGCATTATTATAAGAAATAAGCTCTGAAAAACAAATAAAATAAAATATACTCTCTGCGACAGCGTGCTCCTTCAAAGGTACAAGATGCAATTAGACTGTCAAAAGTAACTCCATATTGATAGAGTTCTTTCGTAGTTGGCTGCAACGCTTCGTCTATATCAACCAGGTCGTGTGTTCCTGATTGTTTAATAAGGCGTATCACTTCTTTTATTTCTTTGTTGTCAATTTCGTCGAGTAAATCTGCAATAAAAAATATTATATGTGCTAAGTATTGAAGTTGTCATATTAAGTATAATTATAATTTATTTTTATTATTCATAGTTTATTCTTTGAATGGTAACATTGTATTTTTTTTACTGTATGGCAACATTGCTTGAATTCTAAAAAATGGCGTGTTCTTTTTTTTTTTTTTGATGCAAAAATAAAACGTGTCGTTAGTAAAAGGTTGAAATCACAAAATTATATTATGGTTATGTTGATTATTTTAATCTAGCTCAAAACATCGATTTAGTTTATAGGATGATGGTATCAACAAGTATTTATTAAGCATTACGTAACAATATGGTTTGACTTGTCTGATTTTAAAGGTGAAAGATCCTATGTGTTGATTGCATTGCATAAGAATCAAATTATTTCATTAAGTGTACAGAAGAAATGACAGCAAATTAAAAAATTTCTTTTAAAAGGCAAAAGAAACGTTAAGTTTGACTAACTGAAATCAATATAATTTTCATCAACATCGACATAAAAATCGAAGACAATTTTTTTGAAACTGTTTGGACCCAAGAAACTGCATTATTTATTTATTTCGATCTTTAACTTTTTTCTATTTATAATAAGAAGAAAAGTTTATACTCCATAGCTAGAACGTTTCAATCGAATAGAAATCAATTTCAACATGCATTAAAAAAATTCCTTTGAAACTCTATTATTCGTTAAGAATATTCTTGCTTTAGTTTTTATGTTTTTCACATTCTTTGTCTGTAAATTAATTGTTGTTTTTATTATTTATATTAAATATTAACTTTTTCTTATTTTCGGAGTTTTCTCTATGTCCACAGATAAAAATTTTAAATTTATTAAAACTTTTATCAATAGATTTTAAAATATTATCATTAATCAAACTTTTTACTGTAAAACTTTTAAGGATAGGTAACCTTTAACCAGCTACACCGGCACGCTCGAAAGCACACAGTAAATCTGAATGACCGGACAGCAGCAAACAGCAACCCTTTTTTCAAATTACAGCTAGTCACTCCGTTATCACAGTACTAAGCTGTATAAACAGGGATTAAGCAACAGTAACACTGGTGGGAACTGTGGCTGAATCTTAAGGGCCATCATCGGCCACGGTTCAACCTTTCTCTTGGGAAATACTCGTCATCACTGGGAGGTAGCCGACCTCCACTTCTTTCTGCATCTACCAGGATTGTTAGAACCAACCACCATACTGGAAGTTTCTCATCTTCGATTACGAGGTGCCCCCCCCCCCCCACCCCGGGGGGAGTTTAAGGACAAGGAAAATGTATATTAATTTTTTTTTTTTTTTGTATAACAATATTGTGTTAAAAATGAAAAGTGCAGGGGAAAAAAAAACAAGAAATGCTGAGGCAATAAAAAACTGACTCTTTATTTTCATAATATTTTTAGAGCAAACTATATACAAGTTTAGTGACGTATTTTAAAAAAGATGAAATTTTAATAGAGAAAAATGTTGAATAAATGTATTTATATAGTTTACATTATCAAATCCTCTTCAAAATGATTTTGTTTAGTTTCAATGGTATTTATTACGCGAGCTTCAAACAATTCTTTGCCGTTGGAGAATATTTTTGCCTGATTGAGCAATTTATACTCTCTGAGAAAGCAGATATGTGTTTTACGTATGGGGCTGCGAACTGTAATAGAAGACAGGCTTTGTAGTACCATTGCTTCTTTAATAGGATAATGTCTGATACTAAGTTTATCTACGTTTTGCCCGGCCAACTTTGTGAGGGTGGTCCATTTCATGTAAAGAGACTAGATGCAGGCTTTTCCAGAAATGTAAGAACGTAGTATGAGAGAGTTTGAATGTAATCCAAGCACTGACACAAGAACGATTGGCATGAACTACAGGTGTCAGCAAAAAGGCTGAACGAAAAATTTTGCAAGAGAAAAGACTTCCATACTACTTACAGAGAACGCAAGAACTTAATGCAGCTGATTATGCTAGGTACATAGATTTCTGTTTGTGTTTGGAGAAGAAAAATTTAATCTGATTTCTCTGCAAATGTACTTTTCACAGTCCCCTTTACCAAGATGGATTTTTAATTTTAACAATTTCCTTAGGTGCACCACTTATAAACCGTTTGCTAAAGTCCATATTCTTTCCAAGAACGGTTCTTTGTTAATGTGTGGGTGAATATTGTTGACGTTAATCTTATTTACCCGTATTTGCTATTACATCGACTCAATGGCACAACGTATCGAATCTATCTGGAAATGGTATTAATGGAATTAATTGATAATGTGCCAATTGCTATTCGAAATGCCCTAAAATTTCAATAAAATGTGGCTCTAACCCATTTCCACAATAATGTACGTAATTACTTCAATCCCACCTTTGACCCTCGATGTATTGGATTTTTAATTAGAATTTTGATTATTAATTAAAAACTAACTTTCCCACCAAAAAAATCTTTTCATTTTCCCCACCGCCAAATGAGTACGGCTTCAGTTTTTTTCCCCACGCTAATCAGGCTAGGCTTAAGATTTTTCGGCCGATTATTTCAAACGATTCTGTAAACGCATTAAGTATTTTCTTAATGTTTGATGCATTTAAAATTAAACATTGTTAATTAATCAACCTTTCAGATTCATTCTGAAGTAGTTTTGAATTAAAATAAAACAGAATAAAGGAAATTGAAAATTTCTAATCTGCTTAGCGTTACCCCAACTGGCGTAGAAAAATTCATGCATTTGCGTTACCGTAACTGGCATTGAAAATTCACGCATGCGCATTGTGTTCTGATTGCGACAAAAATTTCAGCGGATATGACTTGATTTAAATTATTTTTAGGTTAGTTGTGTACTTTTGTAATTAAATTGTATTTATGTTAGTTATATATATTTTTTGTGTATGCTTATAATTTTAAGCACATCGGTTTTTAAGTAGTTTTTTTATCCTGTTTTCGACCGATTATTTTAAACGATTATGCTTATTTTCTGAGTGTTTGATGCATTTAAAATTAAACATTGTTAATTAATCGATCTGCTCATTATGAATCTGAGAAAATTTTGTTGACAAATTCTTGAAACATTACATAAATTAAGAAATATATTCTTTAGTGCCCATAAGTTTTAAAGGCTCAGTGACTCTGTTTTCAGTAATCATATTATTAAAAAAAATACTTTGTTTTAGTAAAAAATATTATTATATTAATTGCAGATTAATCATTTCCACTTTAATTTAAAGCATAAATTCTATGGGAGCTAATAGAAAATTAGAGAGATACATATTACGTTATGGCTGAAGGCTTTTATAATATTATAAGTGAATTATATGACTATCAAAATTTGAAGTTTTAAAATATTTTGATGAAGAAGCTATTAAAGTAGAAATTACATAATATATTTAATTATTAAAATTTTGACGAAGCATTAAGATTGGCGAACCGGCTGGTCGCCAAAGGCGGCTAGTTTTATATAAGTAAAATGCTTTCTTTTCCTTTCTTCAATATTTTTTGCTTTTCAAACGCACATTTTCCCTTTCTGACTCCATATTGTTATACAAAAATGCCTCTTAATATTATTTTGTCTAGCCTTAAAATTTGACCCATGAATTTAGAGGCACTCTGTATATCCACATATTAAAATTTGAGTTTTATAAATTGACCAATTAAAATAATAAAATAAGATTAAAACACTTATTAATGACCTAAAATGTAGGAAACGATTATTGTATTTAAATATCTGGAAGTCAAAGCAAAAATCTGACCAGATCTATTACATTAATCAGAGTGTAAAATCACTGCATTTTGAAAATACCAGGAAATTGCATTTAATTCTATACATTTTCGACTATAAATTCTGTACAACTAACTCATTGTACTGTGAAAATTGCATCAGTATGAATTGGTTTGCTTTAGAGCATTCCAAGAGGAGACATTACTTGTTTGTCTGTTTAATTTCATTTAGTCACGCCGTTACTAAAAGTTATACGCCGAATTTATCTAGATAGGCAATTGATACGCGATATATACCTAGTGGGTTCTCAAAATTTTATCACATGAAATAATGCCGCAACAGCAAAATAATTTGTTCCATTATATTACATAATATAGATGAATCATCAACTTGATAGGTTATTAAAACGATGAGAAGTATACCCTTTAGTTCATCGTCCTCTGAATCAAATGAATCGCTTTCATCTGCACTCGAAGTGCCGTTGCAGATGCAAGTTTTATCGTCACCATCATATGCAATCCGGCAGCCCTCCACCTTCCAATCTTTGCTCTCACAGAAGGCCCACAAGCAACTGCATTGTGAGCTGTTCACATCCAGACAGAATTCCGTGAAACACGGGTTTTCAACGCATGTGCATTGTTCTTCAAACCAAGACCATTCACAGAGCAGATTTTCCAAGCATTCCTCCCGTATAGAAGAATTGCGGCTGAAAAATTCAAGAGTCGTTAATGAAATTATGAATTATACCCGTACTAAATCATTATATCTAAAAATTCTAAAAGCGAATATTATTATTTTTAAATAAATTATTACATTCCTCTAATACATTCTGTATACAAAATAACTGCATCTGAAGAATTTAAAATTGAACCCCAGTTTTTCCTCATAACATGGACTTATTGTGTCTGGAAAAATGAAAATTTAATTATAGTTGTTTATGAAATTATTAATTCCACCTATATTAAGTCATCAATATGAAATCAAACAATTGTTTTTAATATTTCATAAAATTATGAATCCATCCCATTTTGAAATTTTGTGTCTGAACTAATTAAAACTGAGTCTATATTTTTTTTTAATTAAAAATATAAGGTATGTCCAGAAAAGGCTTTTTAAGTATCAATTAACAGATGTAACGTTTATAGTTTCATCAAAATGAGTACTTTTAATTATTTCCCTATATGATTTGTAAAATTATTATTATAGTTTACTATCGGTTTATTCGTTCCTTCTTCAGAGAACAGTCCCTTTATTTGGAGATGATATTAACCCGGCAGGACCCTAGCTGTGAAACGCAACACGAGGACGAGCATGGGGTGTCAGCACACCCCAGCCATAATAAATGGCATAAGACGAAAGAAATCAATGGAATTCTATAAATTAATGAATTTTATAGTAATTATACCCTTTTTCTTTAAAAAAATAACTGAAAAAAATGTTTCATGCAAAAAAATAATACACTCACCTTGTTTTTTTTTCTTGTTAAAGGGACTTTTAATGATATCAACTCTAAAGATTTTTTTCTTTTTTGCTTATAATTTTTACTATAATCGAAACTTACGCATTATTCTATATAAAAAAAGTGATATTTATTAAATTTTCAACCTTATTAGGGTGTACATGGATCAGAAACATTAGATTATTTGCAGTTTCTACATACCGCTTCAATTACTGAATGTTCTCGACGTATATTTTTTTCACACTTCAAACACGTAGTTTTTGATTTCTTGTCCTTTTCTCTTGAACACAAATAGCATCTACGGTAGCTTAATTTTTGCTTTTTTGCTTGTGGTTCATCCAGAAACTCTTGTTGTTTTTGTCTTGATTTCATATGGGGTTCTAAAAGTGAAAACGCTAAATCCTTCAAGAAATGCCACCTGTTTCTGAATTTTTCAGGTGGGGTTTTGGTCGATAACAGCAAGATCCTTGAATTTATTCCCGTAATGTTTAGAAGTGAAAAGAATATCACCATAGGCCACCTTTTAGATATTCTAGCAACAGAGTAAGATCCTCCCATTTCATTGACAACATCTACTACTCCTTTCGTCATGTTATAAAATGTTATTACCTCCGTTTTTTTAAAATCTCCTGTACTTTCGTCAATGTGATTATCATTATGCATGTCTTACAGAAGATTTACACAATTGTTCTTTTTCGTCATGTAAGAAATAATCATTATATTCTTTTGAAACCCGAAGAAAGTTGTATGTGCTTCTCTATTTTTATGCGAGGTAAATTCAGGTGGGATAACTTTTCTATTCTTACGTATTGTTCCAACAATAAATTTTTTTTTTATTTTTGTAAAACTTCGGCTAATTTATAACTGGTATACCAATTATCTGTGGTGACATTTCTTCCAGAATTGTATAATGGAGTTAGCAAGCGCTTAGCTATTTCACAGGAACTGTTATCTGTCTTGTAAGGAAAATCTGGCTGCTTACCTGCATATATTTCCATATTGTACGTGTAAAATGTCCTAGAATCGACCAAAGCAAATATCTTCAAACCATATCTTGCTGGTTTCTCTGGCATATACTGTCGAAGGGAGCATCTGCCACGAAATGACTCTAGTTTTTCACCTAATGTTACGTGTTCACCTACATGATATGACTTCTGACAGTTCCTGATTAAATGTTCAAACAAGTTTCTTACTGGAGCTAATTTATCAACCCTTCTTCTGTCATTCCGAGTTTTGATATCATCAAATCGCAAGACACGAAGTATAAAAAGAAATCGCTTATAGTTCATAGTTTTACGGAAAATATCTAATCCTGTGCCATCTTTCGCCCATAAGTTTACATGAGAAGATTTGTGCAATCCAGCTATGTATATAATAGTCCTACAAAAGCTCAAAATTCTTCTTTTACCAAAGGTTTTGCATCTCTTTCTCTTTTGAAATTACCAGAAATACTTTCTACATAAGTATTAGTGCGTTTCACAATCGTTTCTATTATTGAATCATCAAATATTAGTCTCCAAGCATCGATTGGCGAAGTAACATGTTTAGAAAATTGCGTATTGCCAGGCAGTTGTTTGATTCAGGCATGCGTTTCTGATTTTGAAAGGTTCTTTCTGCCACTTCGTAGTTTTATCTTTAGCGACAAAAAAGTTAGTTTGTTCACAAACTTCAGCATCTGAAGATCTGCATTCTTCCTCTGATTTCGCTGAAAACGTCTTCATTATTTGAATCCTCTGTTTCTTCTTCATCTGAGGAAACCTCTTCTAATCACTTCCGATGTCTTTCCATTTCTTCATCATAAGTCAAACGAGGAAACGACAGCAGGAAGCCATGCTATCGCACTGAAAAATTCTAACATGACCGCGCGCACGGGGTGTCAACACATCCCAGTTCGATCTAACAGTCTAAAAATAGTTCCCAATTTGCTGTTTATCTGGGCTATCGGTGGAATGGGACCTTGGAAACAGGTATTGATAGACCCAACCACTTCGGTTCATGGGGAGGGAAGGTAGAAAAATATTTTCAGTCGTGGGGTATCAAAACACCCCACGCGCGTCCTGCCTTGTTAAGAAGAAAATAATAATAATGAGAAAAAATGTGCGTGGAAGAGCTATGAAATGCATGTGGAATGAAAAACGGATTTTATAAGAATGATATTTTTATACCAATTACTAAGTAAAAGTAATTAATCTATTCATGGCTTTTTTTTCACATTGAAACTACAGCGCTATCAATGCACTGGCCACTACTGCATTATCTACTGCATTTGCAAATATTACACTATCTACTGTGCTGACCACTACTCAACTATCTATTGCATTTGCCACTATTACACTATCTACTGTGCTGGCCACTACTCAACTATGTACTGCATTTGCCACTATTGCACTATCCATTGCACTGGCTGGTCTTTGGAAATACAGGGCCCCATTTCGTTCCAATAAAATTTCCTCATTGGATCCTCCCCTTCTTTTCATATTCAAAATTTGGGGCGAAATGGGGAAAAGGCATTGTGGACTTGAAAAAGAAAAGTAACGAGTAGAAATTTTTTTTGACTTATTCAGTTTCATAATATTGCCGCATTGAAAATATGCCGCCGACTCCCATGGCCGAATGGTCATAGCACTGATCTCATAATCAAGAGCTTGTAAATTCGAATACCGCTAGAGACAATGCGATTCAGAGTTTGTGTAAATATTTAATTCCTTGATTTTATGTTTCCCTTTATTTCATGTTTCGGAAGATTCTGGACATTTCTTTAGTTTACCAGACAAGTGTTCTGGACTTTTCTTACTGTCTCCAGAAAAGTATCCTGTAACTTTCCCTGCTAGTATAAAAGCAGAAGATTTGTCAGTCACTGTGTTCTCAGTTCAGATTTGAGTTAATAAATTGGTTTAGCTTTACTTCTTGTGTGTGTCATTGCGTTCCACACTAAAGTATCTACGTGATATTCTTTGGTGGAGGCGACGGGTACGATTCTAGTAAGGGTGGAAACGGATTTACTCAGAAGCAATCGCCTTAAAGGCCTTGATCCAGAATTTGGACTTTATAACCCACCACCCAGAAAGACATAGAAAATGCCTGCAGAACAGGAGGCTAAACCGGTCATCCTGACTCTAGCATAGCTACAATATAGGAATCCATCTGTATTTAAAGGAGAAGTTGGACAGTACCCAAACAAATGGCTTAAGGAATATGACAGAGTATCACAATTCAACAGATGTGATGACATGACTTGTCTTGCATATGTGTTCTTCTTCCTGGACGGAACAGCGAAGCAATGGTTTGAAAATAATGAAGATAAATTGACTTCCTGGGATGTTTTCAAATCAATGTTAAAAGAGGCATTTGCGGAAACACAGCACTATGTAAAGAAAGCAGAAGATGAGCTAAAGTATCGAGCTCAAAAATCTGGCGAAAGCACGCAGTCATACATCCAAAGCTTGTTGGGATTATGCCATCAAGTCAAACCAGATATGTCAGAAGGGAAGAAAGTGTCTCATTTAATGAAAGGAGTCGCCGAAGATGTTTACCAGGCACTTCTGACGAAAGAAATAACCACTACAGAGGACTTTATTAAATGGTGTAGAAAGATCGAAGACATGCAGCAAAAGAGGATCCGGAGTAGGAAATTTGAAAGGCTCCCAAATGGGGTACCAATGGCTGCAATTGACCAACAACTGGATCTGGTATCACTAGTACGTCATATAGTGCTTGAGAAGGTCCAGCGCCTCATATCTCCAGTAGTCGATCTCGAACTCCAAGAGAAAGGCATTGAAGCTATTGTTCGAGAGGAAGTGGAAAATGCTTTTGCTCTTCAGTCACAGACAGCACCAGAGTGGACAAAGGTCAAACCAAGACGCTAACCTTCCTATGCTGACGTTGCCAGACGACCTACTCCCGTAGCACAGCAACCACCAACTCCTGATAGATGACCCGTCTGTTTCCATTGTGGCCACCCTGACCATGTAGTTCGATACTTCCGAGATCGCAAAGCTATTTTTGAGGCATATCGGGCTAATAGAGATTTCGGCCTTCCGCTGTCGAATGAGGAACGCTATGCCAACGAGTACAGCCGACCAGCAGTCCGAAGTTTGTCGCCCATCCCATCACGAGGACGATCGCCGACACGCTGCTATAGATCTCCGTCGCCATATAGAAGATCCAGTCAATCTCCTAGCCGGAGAAATGAGGAAAACTAAGCAGTGCAAACTTCCTTGGGGGTGAGGCCGCTAGTGGCAAAAATCCTCCGATTGCCGCAAAGATGTCCGGAAACAACATTGAAGTAATTGTCGACAATGAGCCAGTACCTGCCCTTGTGGACTCTGGAGCCTCATTTTCTGTTATCTCGGAGAAGTATCGTCGCATACTAAAGAAAGTTATGTTTCCAACAACTAACAATGTTCTTTTAAATGTCGCCGATGGAAATTACGTGAGGCCAGTGGGAAAATGTACGCTTCGTCTCGAAATCAATGGTCGACCTCAAGCTTTTGAATTTATTGTTTTGCCGCAATGCAGTCACGATATCATCCTTGGTTGGGACTTTTTGGGCGCTTCTCAAGCTGTCATAGATTGTGGCCGTTCGGAGCTCTTTCTTCAAGACGTCATTCGAGAATCCCAGACTTCAGCCGTTTTTTCACGACGACGGCAACAAATGTATTGTAGTATGGACCGATTATTTGACACGGTACGCAGTCACCAGAGCTTTACCGACAGCGGAAGCTATACAAATCGCCAAATTCCTACTAGAGAACATAAACCTGAAGCATGAAGCTCCACGAGTTATCGTTACAGACCGTGGTCAGTATTTCTATCCAAGCTGGTGTTCGATATTAATCGACTGTGCAAATCACTCATCGAATGACTATAGCCTATCATCCGCAAACAAACGGCCTTACAAAGCGATTCAACAAAACGCTAGCAGATATGCTTTCTATGTATGTTGATGTCGAACAGAAGAACTTGGACCAGATATTGCCGTTCATCACATTCGCCTACAACGCTGCCAAGCACGACACGACAGGTTTTACTCCCTTCTACTCTACTACATGGGCAAGAAGCTGAAACGCCGTTGGATACGATGTTTCCTCACTGCTCCAACGAGTTCAGCCAAGAAAAAGATTACGTTAGTCATCTGATCAAAAAGGCAGAAGAATCGAGGCAATTAGCTCGTGCATGAACTCTCGAGGCTCAGTAGAAAGATTTCCGGTATTATGACTCCAAACATCGGATGGTGGCATACGAACCAGGGGATTTGGTGTGGAATTTTATTCCAATTCGTAAAATAGGGCTTTCGGAGAAGCTCCTCAAGAGGCACTTCGGTCCTTATCAAGCCTTGAGGCAGTTGTCCGACGTCACCTATGAAGTAGCCGATTTCGACCCTAATTCTAGAAGGCGGAAACCGAATGAAGTTGTCCACGTTACGTATGAAGCCATACTATGATCCAGAAGAACAAGACGACCAACATTCTTATGAAAATATGGAGGTTCCGAAAAGAGACATTTATCAAAAGACTACTCCTTGTAAAGACGCGACGACTTATACTGGCCCTGTGACTCGATCAAGAACTAGAGCCACAAAATTAAATGTCATAACATCGAGACGATGTTCTTCTAATGAAGGAGCGATGCCGCATTGAAAAGAGGCAGTCGACTCTCCTTGGCCGATGCTCATAGCACAGATCTGATAATCAAGAGGTTGTAAGTTCGAATCTCGCTAGAGACAATGCGATTCACAGTTTGTGTAAATGTTTAATTCCTTGAATTTATGTTTCCCTTTATTTCATGTTCCAGAAGATTCTGGACATTTCTTTAGTTTACCAGACAAGTGTTCTGGACTCTTCTTACTGTTTCCAGAAAAGTATTCTGGAACTTTCCCTGTTAGTATAAAAGCAGATTTGTCAGTCACTGTGTTCTCAGTTCAGAGTTGAGTTAATAAATTGGTTTAGCTCTACTTCTTGTGTGTGACATTGCAATCCACACCAAAGTATCTACGTGACAATATTTTAAGGGAGGTCCAGACATTGTTATTGTTTTATTTTTATTGCAATTTATCTCTATATAATTTTAATATTTTCTGTCAATGGTGCAAAAATAAATTTGAATAAAAAAAATCTAAAACTCTAATCGAGATATGACCAAAGATCAGATTATAAAAAATACTATATGCATTAATTTCTTCCAAATTCAGTTGGAACTATGTTTTTTAAAGAATTTAAGGATTTTGGTCTTAGAAGGGAAAGAAAAATAATTTCCTTAAGTTCCTTACATTTTGAAGCTTCGCATAATAATCTCCCGGTCTTATATCCTGGTAGACCCACCTTAGTTAAACCATAAAATTCACCTAAGAGTAAATTACAATCCGATGTAGATTCCTTAGTAGTGAGATCTTATTTACAGTAAGAGGGCCAAATGGCTAAAGGCCGGCCCTGACCAGATATACACCCAGTCTTATTAAACATTCGCCTGTAAATGTTGGTTTCACTTAATGCATACCGAACCGGTTTCGAAGAATCCATAATGCGATGATGTTTATTTTATCTCTTTTATATCAGTACCATACCGCAATTAGCTCTTTCATCTGACATGCACAGTCAAAGGTCAAGAAAATTTCACAGTTCTTTCATGTTGAAAAATGCAGATAAAACCCCTTTCTCCTCCTTCCATTTGGAGATGCTTGCTTTGTAATGCATGAAAGAGGATAAATGACACTGAATAAAAAGTTATATATATCTATATACTTATAATAAAGCTCAATGTGTGTGTGTGTGTGTGTGTGTGTGTGTGTGTGTGTGTGTTGGCGCTCTACAGGCCAGAATATTCAACCTACAGCTACCAAATTTGGCACGTGTATACCTTGGAGACCGGGAATGTGCACCTAAGGGTTATTTTTTTGAATGTTTAATTAGAATTTTATTTATTTAAAAATGGAGGGAAATTTTGGCGTGTTTCTTCTATAACTTCCGAAAATATTACCGCACAAAAAAGATTTTTACATCAAGTTAAAGATCAAAAATTTATCTTTAAAATGATACCAATATTTTAACCGTAAAATTAAGTTTCTATTTTTAATTAATTTTTAAATAAATATTTTAACTATATTTTTCAGCAATTTTTTTCTTACAAAATAAAAATAAAATTCAAGCTGCACCTGCACGTTTCGCATTCATGGGGAAAAATTAGCTGTTTCAAAGTGTTGCCATCACATTGATTAAAGCTCCAATTAAAAATTAAATCTTTTTGGAAATGAAATCTGCAAAAATATAATTTTCAGCACTTGTCTGTAGGAAATGAAACAAATATAAAATATTATTTTCTCTAAAAATTAAATTTAAGAAAAATTATTTTATGATCTTTTACACTATCTATATTATTAATCCAATAAATCAGTTATATTTTAAGGCAAGTTTTGTTTAATATGAACAGGATATCCATTCAAATAATGGCCATACAGCTAATTTGTAAACCTTTAGTAATAGACACAGATCTGCTAAAATGGTCTAAATGGAAAATATTTATATTTTATGTAACTTGATTCAATAAATGCTCTAATAAATAACGAATTTTTGATTTTACATAAAGCTTCTGCTGTGGAAATCACGTTTGACAAAATGTTCTTGAAACACTAATATTTTAAATAAAAAGAGTTAATTTCCAATCAACTAAATCAATCACTTAAACTGACTGATTTATGAAAATTTGAATATCACTATACAATAAAAAAGGATAATTTTAGATTTTCCATCGATCGTTTCAAAGAAAATCAGCGAGCAGGTTTCTCAAGATTAATTAGCCTAAGATTATGAAAATATTGAGTTTTCTAAATTTTTAACATTCAAAACTTCATAAATCAGTCTTAGTTGATCGTGGAAAATAGAAACATTCATTCATTTATTTAAAATTTGGTGTGTCCAGAATATTTCTCAGAATATGATACCTTACTGCATTAAATTTAGACTTCATAATTTTTGAAATATATTTATAGGTCGGAACAAAATATTATTATTGATTTCATTTCAATCCTTTTGAAAGCAAAACTAAAAACTGAATTTTATGCTGAATCTGAGAAATTTTTTTAAATTATGAAAAATATTTTGTAGTTCACATAAGACTTAAATACCGACCGATTCTGTTTACAGTACTCATATTCAATAATAATAATAATAAATAAATAAGTAACAATAAAAATGATAAATAAAATAAAACGTTTGGTTTCATTAAAAAATATCTTTACATTAATTGCTATCTCAGCATTTCGAATTGAAATTAAAGTTGAAGTTTTACCAGAAATGACAACAAATTAGGAAAATATATATAGTAAATGGAACGAAACGATCTAAATAACAGTATAAATTTGGTATGACTATCAAAATTTGAAAATTAAAAATGTTTTGTTTGAGAAGATATTAAGAGAGAAGTTATTTGAAATATTTAATTGAAAATTGTAGCGAGCGGTAATACTGGCGAACCGGCTGGTCGCCAAAGGCGGCTAGTTCAGAATAAAACAAAATAACTTTTAATGAATCCCTTGAGTTAATCGCGAATATGATAACTCAAACAAGCAAGCGGAATAGTTTTTCTGGCAACCTTAAGAACAATATTGTTTACTTTGTCACACGTTATAATTTTTGAATTTAGCCAACTTGCCATTGTTGGCATCCTTGGCGTTGAGAAGGGGCGCACTAAAATAGATATCAATCAACAATCCTATTTCAGGATATTGTTTTTTTATAATACTCACCCTTCCGCAGTAAAATTCCTTTGCAATTTCTTCAAATCCCAAACTTTCTTAATGGATGTATATTTTACGTAGTAGCTTGAAATAGGATTCAAGGAGCAAAGTGTAACAGCAGGAAAAGTCAACTTGGGAAGGATTTCATCCTGTGAAATAAAAGAGAAATCTGTTTAATGCTTATTTTTCGACCATAATTAGAGAATAAATGAGAAATAAAGTATTTTTTCAGTAATTATTTTAACGAAATATTATCATTTCATACATTTTTTTTAATTTCCATATTTATCATCATGTTATTTGGTCAAATTTATAATATTTCCATTGTGGGGTGAGTGCCCAGTTACCCCTCGGATGTTCTGTACTCGAGGTCATATATTTTATTTTCATATATTTTTTTAACGAAACCACTATGTTAGCCTCATTTCTTAAAGAAATCGTTTCAATTGAAACAATATTTGATGATTCTGTTCTCTGATATGGAAATATTTTTGTAAATCAATTAATTATAATCGTTTTAATAACCAATTATGAATTTTAAAATATTTTAATATAACTGAAACTATTTTTTGCTTTTTATTATCTGTGAAGATGGATTTTATTTGCTCCAGACTATTCATTTTTCTATTCTACTGCAAAAATAACCTTTTTTAGTGACGCCTTTCAATGTTTCAAGCTGGAATAATCATACAGATTTTTTCCTATGTATCATTCATAATTTTTGCTTTGCCAATAATCTGGTAATCCAGACATTGTAAATGTTTTACATTCCGGTATACGAAGTATACAAGGGGAAAATCTTGTTATCTTTAAAAATTCATCTTGGACCTTTACCGAATTTCCATGTTTTAGACCACTCTGAGTTAGAAAAATACATTTTGGAATTTTAACTGTGAAAATGAGACTCAAAAAATACTTTGAGCTACACGAATGAAATTTAGTTTATTATCTTTGCCACAAATTTGTAAATTTCTTTGAAATTCAGGGAGATATCGAAAAGAGAAAGTTTAACTGCCTGCCAGTCTTAATATTAGGGCGTCCCAAAAGTTTCTTTCTCATCGTGCTATGAATGGCTTTATATGGCTCTGCTTTTGTAAACATGTAAGCTGATCTATTAGCCGTCTATGTCATCGGTTTCAGTCGTACCAGGGATCTTTTACAGTATGTTTCGCTTCTACCATAGTCTCTTTTAAGACTTTCATCCACAACGTTAAACATGGGTAGCAAAAGGCGACATTTACGGTATTAAAGAGGCTTGTCACTGGAGACGAAACTTGGATTTTATATGAAAATGTGCATTAAAAATGCACTTGGTGTAAGGACAATAGGCCTTCCACTATCGCAAAGCAGAGAGTATACCTCAAAATATGTTCTTTTGTCCATTTGGGGGGGATTGGAAAGGCGTAATTTTCTACGAGCTCCTTCCTTAAAGTAAAACAATAAATTCTACGAAATAATGTCATCAACTATATTAAGTAAAAACTGCCATAGCAGGAAAACGGCCAGAATTAATGAACCGACAAGGCGTTGTTTTTCATCATGACAAAGCGAGACTACATATTACATTAATCGTAAGAGAGAAGCTCTTAAAATTTGATTGGGATATTTTACCGCATCCTACATATTCTCCAGATCTCGCTCTATCTGATTACTTCTTTCCGTCCTTGAAAAATTCTCTTCGAGATAAGCGCACCTCGGGGATTATTTCTTGTCCAAAACACAACAATTTTGGAAAGAGGGCATTATGAGGATTCCTGAGAGATGGAAGAAGGTAATAGAGCTAAAGGGTACTATGTAACAAAACAAATAATATCTTAAACAGTAAATATTGTACATTCATTACATATTAGAAATAGAAAAGAAACTTATAGGACACACTAATATAGCTGCACATAATAATTATTAAACTAAAAGAACAAAATGAATGAAATTTAATTCCCAGATTTAGCATTTGAAGTATAGATCATTGTAAAATTTTGGACGAAATTTATCTCGTTGTTCACCGTGTGTCAGTCTGTACTCAGTATACGGATGCGAGTACTCAAACTTATCAACTTCGATAAATGAAATTTGGTGCAAAGCTTTATCATCTAGAATGTATATTTTTATCAAATTTTGTATCAAATTCATCGAAACTTGTTACTTATTGTCCAATGCATTCACATGTATGCAGACGCGATAAATTGGAAACGCACGCATTTATTTGAATAAAATTTGGTATGTGATACTATGAATATAGTTGTAATACCGCGTCAAATTTTTATTTCAATCCGTCGAAAAAGAGGTTTCAAAATGCACATTTGATATTCTTTATTATACTACAAAGTACAAAATTCTTATGTGTGGAACTCTGGAAATAAAAATCTGTGGCATTCACAATATTTCCCATTATCAATTATACGTATGTTGAGTATAAATGTTTTTAATAAAATTCACTTACATTTATCCCAAAACCAACATAACCTCACGAATTGATCTGATATAATATTAAAATGTTAATATAAATGTAGTTCAAATACCATTATTTCATTTATATTTTCTTTTCTACAAAACAAATGCAAGATATTTCAGTTTCCAGAAAATTTTTGTCTAATGATTTTGAAGATATCTGTTCAATTCGAGTTAAAAAAAAGAGTAAATATATATGTATGTTATTTATTAGTGTATATGCGAATATATAAATATAAGGTTAAGAAGCCAGATGAATAAAACATACAATAGCTTCTTCTTTTAAACTTCCACCTGAAAACAATTTAAGCATTAAAAATACTTTTCTGTTGTATAATTACTCCCCCAGGTAAACATATTGCTATAAGTTTTCTACTACTTTAATTTAATATGCCCATTCAAATAAAGCTAAAAACAATTTTTTGGAGAAATAAATTTTAAATTAATTTATAAATTTAATAAAATCTCAAATACTTGCTTCAACAATAAGCACTTTTGGATAACTGAGGTATTCTAAAATGACGTTGACAGTCATATAGCCCATGAATGTTATGCAGGACATTACAGCAATGAACCACAGGCACCGTCTCGGAAATGAGCGAGATTGAACTATATTAGAAACCCCAGCAGCCGACACTTTGTTTGCAGCAAATTCTTTCGCCAACTCTTCTAATTCCACTTTTTTCTTCTTATTCATCTGTTTAATAACGAAAGTAGAAAAAATAATAATAGAATAACATAAATTTGTGCAAAGGTAATTTTCTAAGAAAAATAAATACAATTTCTTAAAAAAATTCTTTCAAAGCATAAATTCTTAATAATGATATATAAAGTATTCATAAAAAATGTCAATATTTATTTTAAACATTATAAGTTTGATAGTTAAAAGTTTTTTAATCAATAATTTACAAAAACTTTTAAATTTGGACCAAGCCAATCCAACATCCAAATGATATTAAATTAATTAATTAATTAGATTAAATTAATTAGATTAATTAGATTAAATGATTCACGTCAATTCAATTTTGAATTTATTGCATACCGCACACTTGCTGCCTGTTAAAGTAAGAACAATTGTTTTTGCATATTTAGGACCTCTATTAGACTTTTTATGTCTGTTACTTTTCTTGTTACCCTCAAAGAACATGTTTAAGCTTAGTTTACCACTGCCACTACACTATTTTATGTGTTGTATATGAATAAATATTTTTATTGGATTTACAGCTCTTGTTTGATACCAAGAATGGAGTTTACACTTACGTGAAAAATTGCTTTTCCGGATAAAAATTAAAAGTCAGCCAGTTATGCAAGCAATTTGAAGTTCGTTGATAGAACTATAATACTAAAATCTGCAATAAAAGCTGCTCTTACTATAAAAATCGCATTAAAAAAATTGCACATTTTCCTTGAAAACTTGCTGAATCAATTGATTTTAAAATTTAGAGAGTTTAATATGTTTGTTGGATTTCAATGAATCGGCGGATTGTATTTTGAAGAATTTTAGTTCTCAGAATACAATAGCTGGTATTCTTTTAACAACAAATATTATTGTTTTGATGCTACCGATATGAAGACATAACATAATACCATCCTGAGTTTCTGGTTCTTATTGCACAGAGTTACCTAACCAGTTGGATGAGTACAAGATGGAAGGAAAAGAGAAATAAAGAAGAGGCAAACCATCTATTGAAACAAGCAAGCAAATGTTTTAGAATAATTACTTTTAGTTTAAATGGCATCACCCTTATTATTATTGTTATTCTAAAAACTACCTTTTACTTGTAACATCAACGTATGGTGAAGAAATAAATATATGTTATACTAACGTTTCTCAATGTTTTTGTCAATATATTAATAATAATAATGTGGAGATAAATTTAAGCCCTTATATTACAACGCCTGTTACTTAATTTTATACAGTTAGATTGCCTACAATTAAGCTAGAACCATTTAAAGGAGATGTAGAACAGTGGCAAAGTTTTTGGGAACAGTTTCAATATTCTATAGATGCTAATCCAAATCTTTCCGTTATTGGTAAGCATGTTTTTTTGCGAGGTTATTTACAAGATCTGAGACCACGACATATGTGGAAAATAGTTCTCGTGGTTAAATTAATCGATGTCGTGACGGAAAAATTTGTACCTGAATTCTTCGTGTTAAAGGAAAGGAGAATACCCTTCCAATTCAACTAGTCATACCTCTGGAGGTTGACCAGGGTGGGGAGGATGTTGCGGCAAGCAAGTAAACATTTTAGTTTAATTACTTTTAGCTTGAGTGGTATCACCCTTATTATTGTTGTTATTCTAAAAACTACCTTTTACTCGTAACATCCACGTATCGTGAAGAAATAAATATATGTTATACTAACGTCTCTCAATATCATCCACGGATCTCCACAGAGAATCCCATCGGCTCCTCTATATTTAATGTTTTGGCGAAGTCATAATTTAAATCAAGGGAACAGGAGTACCTAAAAATATATGGTGACAATGGGTTGAACTTTCAGAGAAATGTTGATATTTAAAGACGCAACCGTTTTACATTTTTAAGACTGTTAGCTATGGGTAAACTATATAGAGATTATTAATTGAAGAGAAAAAAAGAAAGAAAAGATTGGTAAATAGCATTGTAAATATCTATATGACATGTAGAAACATATAAACAAACATTGAAGAATCAGAAATCTGTAACGTCCATCTGGGTCCTGTGGTTTGGATTTCCTTTGTGAGAGTGTGGTTCGTTGATTTTGTAAAATATTACAGTTAATCGAGAATAATTTAGACTGATTCCGATATGAAGACATCTGATCGGCACAATTATTTACAAGGAGTTCTTATAACTAACTGACGAAATCGGACTATAACAATCACTAAGGAAAGGTGAGGTGTTACACTAATTTCAAAAGAAATATTTTTTGCGTAGGCATCAGTAACCTTCTCTGGCATGTTTTATGCCTGTAAATAAGATAATCTATCAGATTAAATGCTCGCTTATTTCCTATCTTCTAACTGTAGTAGAGAAAGGAATAATCTAATTAGATAGTAAGTATGAACTAATTAGATAATAGTAGAGAACCTCTGGATGATCACGTGGCAGTGAATGTGTTGAGTAACTACGCGTTTATAACTCCTTTTGTCTCTGTGACTTTGTTAGTTTCGTTCTGAGATCAAAAATCCTCACTACTGCAAATTAAGTTTTCCTTTTCTTTTCAGTGATATGTCAAATGCTCGAGAAGTTATAATTTTGGACAATAAATTTTTGAAATGTATGCTTCTAAGTATTTTTTTTATCAAATATGAACCTATTATTAAACATATTTGGAATGATTTGCGTTGTAACTTATTTATTCGCATAATTTTATTTTAAATTTAAAAACAAATGGTTGGGACTAAGGTACATGAAAATGAAATATCTGTTTCGACTGTCTTGAACCATAGCCGTTGAACTCTTCGACTCTCTAACTCTTTAATGCCTCTCCCCATAGTAAAAAAATTATATTGAACAGAATGTGTTGTTCTTGTAAATAACGTTATCCTTCTTACTTACATCCCAGGAGGAAAAAGAAAATTCCGATTGTTCTCTTTAATAAATGGGAATTTGTTTAAGCGGGCAACACTCACAGTTTTTGCAGCTGTAGATAAGTTTGAAAAGAATTGAAGACTGTTTTATTGATGTTAATGATACAATTTACTATATCACAGCCATGTTTTTACTTTAGGCTTGTTTTCTAGGGATATATTCTTATTCCATACAGAACTAGATTATATGAGAATCGCTATCCGCTTCTATTACTTTAAGAATAGAAGACAGCTGCTGCCTGTGCTTGAAAATTATTTTACAAGCAACATCATTTTAGAAGCCTAATTATTAATTCAGAATATTTAAATTTTAATTTAATCCAATTTTAAAGAGTTTTCATTACTTTTTCACTCTACTAGAAGATAGAATTCCATTAACAAACACCATACAAGAGAATAAATCATTATTCGTGAATGGGGCCGCGGTGGCCTGGTGGTACGGTCTCGGCTTCGTAACCGGAGGGTTTCAGGTTCGAGACCCGATTCCACCGAAGAACCGTCGTGTAAGGGGGTCAGTTGCACGTTAAATCCGTCCTGACCAAACGTCCTCCCGCTGGTGTGGTGTGGTGTGGAGAGGGGGGTGCCAGCTCAGGTGTCATCCTCGTCATCTGACCGCGGTTCAAAATTACGAGGTCCGTCCCAAAATAGCCCAAGTGTTGCTTTAAACGGGACGTTAATATAACTAAACCAAACCAAACCAAACATTATTCGTGGATAATGAGCATTACCAGAGGTTAAGAGATTTCTGGATACTTTTTTTACAAATGAAATGTTATTTACAGCTGTCATATTTTTTTATTTCATCTGATTTTTTTATTTTACAAGAGATTTTTTAAACTTGTTTAAAAACTTACAAATGATTCTTTTTTGACAAAATTTTTATACTTACATTCAAAGTGCCATCTTTCCTGTATGACAAAAAATCCTCTTCGGAGACTTTGGTAGAATATTCATTTCCTGTTTATTGCATGGAAAACATGAATGCATTTTAAATAAAAATTATAGAAATAAAAGGACGTTGGGAACGAAATTTTAATAAGCAATTTTGATTATCACAGGTTTAATGCTACTAATTTAAATTC
The DNA here is from genome assembly GCA_026543865.1 of Argiope aurantia. Lineage (NCBI taxonomy): Eukaryota > Metazoa > Arthropoda > Arachnida > Araneae > Araneidae > Argiope > Argiope aurantia. The sequence continues at coordinate 293,972 of JAPMOR010079402.1, read as the reverse complement.
CTTAAAGAAGCAATGAATTTTAGATATTTTAGGATAGTACTTATATAATTTTACATATTATTGCTAACAATATTTAATCTTAAACATTTGTTAGAAAACAATGAATGACTTTAGTGTATATCTTGAATATTCACATTTTATATGATTAATGTGGGCACATTTAAGTGTTGAATAAAAAAAGCCTTTAATCATTGCTTGTCAGTGAATATTAAGTCCACCTCATGAACTGGATAAAATTCCTTGAATTTTTCACAATTTATTTTAGCAAAATTTGACATTTTTCAATGTGTCTTGTAATAATATTTATAGTGAGCGAGCTATGATCCCTTGCTTCACATTTATCAGCTGTGTGCATCTAAGTAAGTATATATACCAGCATCCAGTTAAGTGCGTCATTAGTAAAATAATTTTGGTTTCTTGTTAGCTTCTGGCCTTGCTTACCTTTCATTTACTCCCACTGGGGAGCGCCTCAAATATGAGGATGAGAGGATTCCGACATGGCGGTTGGAGCTAACCACCTGAGTGGATACAGAAATGGTGGAGGTCAGCTACCTCCTTCTGATGACGGGAATTGCTTCCTATGGGAAGGGTTGTATCCTGGCCGGTGATGGCCCTTAAGACTAAACTTTAATTCCCGCCCAAGATATTGCGACGATCCAGTCATTCAAATTTAATTCAAATGTCTTTAATTAGGCGAGGCGGTGTAGTCTTGTGGGGATACATCGCATTTAATAACTTAAAAAGTTATTACATGTCTTTCAAAGTAAAAAGAATAATCCCATAAGCCTTTTATTCTTCAGAGATTAAGTTAATCTAAAAAAATTTACTTCTATTTATTTATCAGTTGCGAATAACTCTAGGTTCGTGAATTTAGGTATCACAGTTCACATATTCCTTGAAAATTTCCGCTTAGGCGAAGACAGTCTTCCTCATCTACGATCATAATTGCATCAATTCTTTTAATGATACAATTTTTTTAATTATTATTTCAAATCTGAGCTACTTTCTTGCTAAGAAGATGAATTTTATCGCCTGACATGCATTCAACTTTTCGTGACTATTTTGTTTCAAAATGTTTGCATTTACAATTTGATCTTATTTTTTAAACATGTTTTTAAAATTGTGCTTTCCTTGTTTCAGTTTTTTTCCAAATGCGCAGGCTGATAGATCCTGACACAGTTTTTAAACAATCTTTTGAAATAAGACTAACTCTCACCATAAGATTGATGCAGTTTAGTTACAAACGGTTTATTTAAAGAGTCGGAAATTGAGAATATTTTTTTATCAATTCTGCTTCTATTATTAAACTGCGTCAATAAACTCCATCTAGCCAAACCAAACTTTAGAGATGTCCTCTGTATACTTTCATAAATGTTGGCACAAAGTAAAAGAATGAGGGGATCTATATATTTAGTCCCACTATAGAAATTATTGCTTTTAAATGCGAGAGTTCTTGAAGGTATGAGTTGATATAAGAAGTCATTTTCATTGATACAGTACACTCCTGAGTATTTGGCTTAATGTGGCGGAAATGTAGGCCTGATAGGCCAAAGTTCTATGACCTCATTTCTTTGGCCACCAGTACCAGTTTTTATACCTAAACTCACTGTTATAATACGTATTTTCTCACTTCTTAGTACTCAATAAGTCCTCCATTTATCGCAAGCCACGAAGAACCTGAACATGGCCGCGGCTCGGTGAATCATAGAAGCTGTTGCCGGTAATGTGTCGAGTTAAAATTGAAGACTGTACTATAGTTTATATATTGTACTGCACGTTTCAAGAATTTATTATAGAAAAAGTAAATTAAAGGACATAAATTGTTCACATTTTCATTATGCTTAAGCCAAGCATTAATTCTGTAATGTCTAATTTAATTGCAGGAAACAAACAAAACATTAACGCAAATCATAGGCCTAATTCTTCAGAAAATTGACTCAAACAGCTTTTACTTTTCACTGATAAATGATGCTCAGTTATGAAAAGGTAACCCTAAGATAAGAGTCAAAATCTACAGTTTTTAGTTTTTGAAAAACTAGGCCGGATAGTACGGAAGCCAGATAGTGGCGAGCTGGATACTCGGGAGTGTACTGTATTGCAAATGTCCTTTAGTTGGATTTCATAAATTCCAGTTGGAAAATTTTCGAACGCTTCATCATCTTTTGAAATTGCACATATTTAGATTTTCCACTTGCTATTCCTGTCTTGAAATTTATTAGAGAAATCTCGTATCTCATTTTGAACTCACAAATATGAAAAGATAGATCTTCTGCATTTAATTTCTGAATTTGTTTTACACTTTACATATTCAAAACTCCATGCAAGGGAATATTTTATACACTGCATTGTGTTAAAAAGTGAATATAGATGCCCTCTGTTTTAAGAAATTTGCGTTCTTGCAATGCAAATTGTTTGAGGCAAAGTTTCCAATATATGTTGAATTATTTTTGATTTTCTTTTTTTCATTGCTAATGATTTTCATTGTTGAAAATTGAATTTTTTTTTCAATTCTACTTTTGTTAACCCTATAGCTTTGTCAGATTCTTTTAGGATTTCATTTTTATTTTTCAATGAAGGTGCCTTATGTTTTCAAAACATTTTCGAAATAAACAAACGGAGCATCGATATAGAAAAATTATGAGTTTTCAAGCACATAAAAAACAAATTTCTTGAATTTTTATGTTTCCAAACAAATAAGTATATGCTTATCAAACAAACTTGTTCAATGAAGTAGTCTAGAAATGAAACATCCATTGACCATTTTCCTTATGCGGGTATAAGAATAAGTATGCTCTTAGATATTTTGTCGTTCTTGCATCCTTTATCTGTAAATGATATGGAGGAAAATGTTATCATCCCATCTGCATTTTGAAAATTTGTTTAATTAGAATTCTCTGGAATTAAGGACGAAGTCGAAAAATTTATAAAATTTAGAAAAAGGGAAAAAAAAGTTTAAAAGAGGGGAAAAAAATTAAGATTTTCAATATTTCTAGAAGCATGAGAGGTTACTTTCTGGACGAAAGTTTGAATATCTGCCCCTGGTTTGAATATCTGCCCTGGTTGAATATCTGAATGGAATCCCTGGTTTGAATATCTGCCTGAAGGTGAGTTTCGATAAAGTCTTCCGGCCTGATTCATACTTATTCCTTTCTTATTTCCATTTGCTAATGCATAATATCTTCAGTCTCACATAATAAGGGTTATCTGCTTCAAATGAAGCAAAATAATTTAAACAGAATCGGTCAATGGAGAAATTTATTTCTGTAGTTTTTCTATGTATAAAATTTTACTCCTATATTACACTCCTTTATCTAATTTTCAAAACTTGTATTAAGTTTTCTTTATTTAATAGTAATTAACGTGGATTACAAAATATAATTTTTTTGCAGGAAATATATTTGAAAAAAATTTGGCATTGATGCGAAAACATTGAAGGATTAGTCATTTACAAAAGACTAATAATTGTATTCAAAATTATTTTTAGTTTCATAAATTATTTTAAGAAGAAAATTCTCTTGAATACATCTATTTTTGAAAAGAATATACAATTAATAAAATCCTTGTCAGCAATAATTTTACAATATCAGAAATTAAATAATAAATAGTTTATATTTCTTTATCACTTCTTACTGTTATGTAATGGTTTTAATAATAATATTTGTTTGGTTTTATTTAAAGCATTTTTATCTTGTTTTTTTTTAAACCCTTCTTTTTTTATTTTGCCAAACTGCGACTCCCCATAATTATTCATGTAATTATGAATTAAAATAGCTAAAAATCTGTCAGTTTCAGTTTATTTCTAGTCATCTGACATGTCTATGATACAAACAATAGCATTCACTGAAATTGAGACTGCGGGTATGTAATAATATGTAGAGATGTATGGCGGATTTAATTATGCAGGAAGGATTTTTTATATAGTAATATTAACGAAAGTATAATTCCTTTCATAATAATTAAAATCCAAATATTCTGAGTATTATGCTTTTTAATTCCTATAGAAAGAAATTCTAGAGACAACAGTTTTGAAAAATTCTTTGACATACGTATTTCAAAAAAGACTAAAATATTTAATAATTCATAATTGTCAGGATTTTAATTGTATATCACTACAATTATATCATATATTGATTTAAAATTTTGTTTAAAACAAATTTAGTTTAACTGTTTCGAAATTCGTGAAATTCGAAAACAGTGTCGTAATAAATTTCTGAAAAACTGACCGTTAACAAATAACTAAATTCCTTTTTGCCTTCATATAATTTTAATGACTTTTAAATGCTATATAATTTTAATTGCTCGCATGTGCAGAATGATTTTTGCAATAATTAAAATTGCCGAATGATTTTTGCAGAATATAATTAAAATTTTCTTACCTTGATGGTTATCCGACATATCGGCTTTAAATTGACTTTTATTTCTTAAGCACTTGAGAAAAATTTGAACAAGAAAAGGGAATTTGGAATTAAAGTTCCTTTAAAATATATCTAATAAAAACAGATTTCTCAATAAGTCAGAAGACCGATTTCCAGTGTTTACGATTTCTATATTCAGCGAATATGGCTTAATTTTGTGATGGCAGTGGTTGTTTAAACGTCAATCTTGTGGAATTGTTTGTCTCAAAAATGTCGCTTTTATCTGCTCTCCGTAGAAAAAAAAAGCTTTTAATTTGATTAGATCTCCGATAAAGGGATGAAAGGATTACCTATTTCCAGGCTGGGTGTGGTGGCATACCATTATTAGCCGTCTTATGAATAATAAAATCTACTAATTAGTCAACAACGCTACTTTTTCATTTAATATTTTAGCTTATAAATGTAGAGTAGTTTCACTTGTTAGGAAGTAAGGGTTGAACTGGATTGTGTAAGCATCATTACATGCACAAGTGTCCATAAGACAAAGCATTTTCATCAGACAACTGTAGAGGAAGCGAATCATTTATGGTCTAATGAAAAGATATGAAAAATGGAGAGGAGAGTCGCTATTGTAGTCATTGAAAAAAACAAGCCACCTAATATGAATATGACAGAAACCAGAAAGAGACACATGCACCAAAAAGAATGAGCTAGATTGTCTAATATTTTAACATATTTTCTGTTTATGTAATTTTGTGATGAAAAACTAAAAGGAAAAGTATGGGTATACACATTTAGTTTGTGAAATTACTGATTAAATAAGAATCTCCATGGCCGAATGGTCATAGCACTCATAATCAAAAGACCGTAAGTTCGAATTCCGTCAGAGACAATGCGATTCATAGTATGTGTAAATATTTAATTCCTTGATTTTATGTTTTTCATTATTTCATGTTCCAGAAGATTCTGGAAATTTCTTTAGTTTACCAGACAAGTGTTCTGGACTTTTCTTACTGTCTCCAGAAATGTATTTTTGAACTTTCCCTGCTAGTATAAAAGCAGAGGATATGTCAGTCACTGTATTCTCAGTTCAGAGTTGAGTTAATAAATTGGTTTATCTCTACTTCCTGTGTATGTCATTGAGTTCCACACTAAAGAACATACGTGACAATATGAATATTTGATGCCCCATCAGCAATTTCTGGCAATGTAATCTACATTCTTATGCATCGTGTTTGTTATTATTATATTGTTATTACAACTATTTTATAAAATTTTGCAGAAGATATATGCAATAAAATTTATATCCACTATTGTAAATCAATTTATAAAAATTAATAACACACTAAATGTTAAAAATTCAATCGAAAACAAACTAAGGCTTTTAGAGCTAATAACATGACTACTTCATTCTACAAATCTTTGATCAATAACTTTAAAATATAAACAAAGTATTGAATATTAGAGTGATGTTAATAACATTATAGCGTAATATATTATTAATACTGAAGGGCAGACAAAGCCCTCAGCATTAAATAGGAGTTTCTAAAATATGTTTTTACCATTAATTTATTAGAAATATCTGTTTATAATTTTTATGTTTGTCTTCTAGATTTTTATTTTTGTTTTTATCGACACATAACAGAAACATTTGTGGAATGGACATTTTGATTAAGTTAATAATAAAAACAAATGTTCATATAGGCGATATATGGTTTAAAACTCACATATTTCATTATATGCAACTATTTTTTTTTCCTTTAAGGAACATACTCTTACCTAGAACTCAATGTTTTCAAAATTCGAAATGAAACAAGAAAAGTAATAAATAATACTTTATCAACGTATTTTGACTTGAATAAATTCCATAAACTTTAATTTTTTTACTTATATAACTATTTGATATATTAAAAATAGTAGAAACAAATTATCTGGAAAAACAAAAACCTTTAAAAAATTTCTACATTATAACATAAAGTATTCTAGCTGCCATAGTTATTATAATACCGATATTTTTAATCGCCAGGCGATGTTATTTTTTTATATTCAAAGAGAAAGAATTATAATCGTCAAAACATTTGACTTTTACCAAATTTCTACATTTCAGATTTACCTGAATCCGAAAAAAGATTTTTTAGAATTGCGAATTTTTAGACTGTCTATCCGATTTTGAAACTGATGACTGAAAAATGGAAATAATTAAGGGGTACACTTTGATTTGTGGTATTTACATAGAAATTATAGTTTTATATCTAATTTAAAATGAAATATCTAAAGGGAAGGCTATTCGTTAATCCAATCGTTAGCACGTCAACAGGGCAGCTCAAAATTTGAAAAGGTGAGATTGATGGAGCTTAATGTATGATACTGACTTCAAAATTCTATGTATTTATCACAATTTAAATTAAATTCGTCTGTTGGTCTGCATATCCGCGTGTTAAATAAAAACATAAGAAATTAGAATAATGAAAACTAATTGATTTCTTACTGTCTTGTAATTATGATTATTGATTTGCATCACATTTTGAAGTCAATCGGTCTAAAGAAAGACATTAGAAACTCATATTCTATTTCCTTCGACATTATACGAAGCATAGAGACACAATATACGAAAATGTCGAAAAGAAACATTTCCCATTTCTCTGTATAATATAAGCTCTCATGAAATATGTAACCCAACAACTCATGAAATATGTAAGATTTTGATCAATGATTATTTATGTTATGAACTATTATTAATTTGGTTATTTAAAAATTTACATTTAGAGTTTTTATTTAAATAATTTTCATATCATTAGAAATATTCTTTTGGAAAACCTTATAAGTTTATTTACATTTCTTTGGAAAAATCTGCAATGTATTTATTTTAATCAGGACCAAAAAGCTGATTCCTAGAACCTTAGATATAATGTATTTGGAAAACACTTTCATTTGGAGATACTGCTTTAAGTGTCATGAAATATTAAAATTTATATAGGGATGATCAATGAATGTTCAACTGAAAGGTTATGGAATTTAGTCATATTTAATACTTTAATTTCGACATCATAAAATTGCGAATAAAAACATTTTTCCACTCATCTGCGACCAAAATTGTATAAAATTTGAAATTTTACAAATTGTGATACTTAGAAAATAGTGCTCATAAATTCTAAGATGTAAGGAATCTAAGGCAAGGAATATTAGACAGAAAATTTTGAAATTTTTTTATTATCGTGTAATGAAATATTTCAAATCCTAAGATGATTGGTATTAATCATCTTGATTATTACACATGTCTGAATTATATCTGAATATTGTAACGCGAATAAGACATGTCTTATTCGCGTTACAGTATTGGAAGATTTGGTATCTTTAATATTTTACGACTCTATGAATGAAAGAAAAATTATCAATTGCAAAATTTTATATAAATAAGGAAACAAGAAAATATATTATTTGATGATATTTATATATATTTGGAATGGAAAAGCAAAGGAAATAAATTACTCGAATGTATTTATTTGTTCAATGAACAAAATGCTTCAAATCCACAAAGTTTCTAACGTTGATTTTTACATATAATAGGAAAGAACCTGGTACAAATCATTATCTAATAGCGTTTTATAACTATGGGTCGTCATCTGTAACTGAAGGCGATCTGATTTAATGATCAATCAGCATTTTTAGAGCCCTAATGTATGAAAAGAGATTCCATGTTGAACTTCAAATTGCAAGTTGTTGTTTAAAGAACTTAAATGCCTAGAAAAAAAATTATATTTTCAAGGGAAGAAAGTTGTTTACCTTTTTTATTTTCCGCATTTTCAGTTTTATTGTGAAATTTAGATTTAAAATTTCAAAAAGAGAAAGGTTTTTCAACTAAATCATTCTTATTAAGACCATAACATGCAGATATATTGCAAAATTAAATGAAAAATATCGGAAGCAAAATTATTTAATAAATATTTCTTCTTCAATAAGAAAAAGTCAAAATTAATGGCTGTATCAGGGCTTTTCGTACTAGAAGTTTCATAAAATAATAATTGAGTGGCGAAAAATTTACAGAAAACATTTTATAGATACTTTAGCATTGAAAGCAAAACTCCAAAGTGTTTTAATTAGTTACATAAAATATTTAATCCCAAACTTTAATATTTAATTAAACATTTCATTTAATTTTACGTTGCGTTTTTAAGCTAATCTAATAAAAACAGTATTTAATACGAAATCTTGTAGGAAAAATTTTAAAATTTGATTTAAAAGAATCTAAAGGAACGCATAGTAAATAATTAATGGTGGATACAGTTTTAGCATAAGATGTAAAATGATAATTAAGAACAAGGCAATTAATATAAAACTAAAAAATATTTTATTTTAACTAAGTTTATATTGCAACAAAATTGTTCAAATAATAAGCCGACCCTACGCTCCGTAGCACAAATTGAGCAACATTTTTTATCACTATACCCGAATTTAATCACGTATAATGATGTATGTAATCACGTATAATATCATAATATATGATATGATTACAGAAATTATTTTTAAAAAGGCTTATAGCAATAGAAACCAAATAGCTTTATAAAAAATCTTAATATTTAATAAGCATAATGTCTCTCAATTCTGAACAGTAAATTCTATTAAATTTCACATTCGTGATTTGATAGAGAAGAGCTGAAGTTCTTTTCAAAAAGACCGTCTTCTTTTCCCTGTTTCGTCACAAGAAAACCGACCTCCTTCATCCCTAAAATAAAAATTTAAAAAAATACTTTAACTTTTACAAGATTTTAGTTGGGATTTAAAAGAAAAGAAGCCTTTCTTTAAAATGTTTATTTGCATCGATGAAAACTCCCACATAGAAATAATGGAACTATTCAATCTTAATTTCTTTCCTAATGTATCAGATAAAAAATGCTTTTATAATTGAAAAATATTTTTTAAATAATTTTCATAATCAAGATACTCAGTCTTTTTCACTCCATTAGTTACTGACTTACTACTATGATAGAAACTAAGTGCAGAGATTTATCATAATTTTTCTATTCTAAAGATCAAAATTCCAGAATTTTTATTAGAATCAAAGAATTAAATAAATAATTTCGGTAATAATTTACGTTTCAATTTTACTGTTGGCTTAAAATTTAATTGGTCTTATCCCTTAAAAAAATTTTCATCGTCTTTGAAGCACTCCTATTATCATAAAATGCCTTACAATATTATTGCAATATCTTCACGATATTGTTCAGCATTCGAGATATCGAAAAACATCGTGGATATATCAAAAATATTTTGTGCTACCAAGATAAAGAAATTATTTCTGTTGAATTAATACATTTTTAATACACAAGTATAGAATGCAAACATCAGAAGGATTCAATAAGCTGTTTTAATGCAGAGAATTTGCAATATCGGTCAAAATTCAATGCTTAATTCTCCAATCCGAAAGCCTCAGTAATTTCTTAGTCGTTAAAAAGTCGACAAATTGTAGTTATAATTTTGTTTTAGTGCATCGATAGATGAAAAGAGAAGTAATAATACTATGTTTGAAAAATTCTATTTAAGATGATAGTTCCAATAAATTATTTTTCTCGAAATCCTTCGTCATTTTCATATAGAATCTATAGTAAAAAATTACTTAAAAAGTAATTTAAAAAATTCTTACTTTTTGCGATTGTTACTTATTCGACGATAGGCAGTGCGTACAAAATCCCAAATAAACTCAGCAATCTCTAGAAATGTAACCAAAGTGAGGCCCATGAAAAATCCTAAGTTTCCACCAATGTTAGCCATCAGTGTCTCCCACTAAAACAGAAAATTCATTGCCAAAATCAAAAAATCATAAATACTTAAAAACCAAAAAAATTACTTGGCTACTCCTATTCCTACTACTATATTTCTAATTGACATATAGTTAAATATTATTGTATTAAAATTAAAAAGCAGCTGTGTTTCTTAAACATGGTAGGTTGAAAATTAATTCCACAGCATTCCTCTAGTCTCCCTGAGAATCGTAGAATATCATAGCTGAGTAATGTTTATGAATTTATTATAATAAAAAAATATTCATATGCGCGAATACTGGCAGATATTAGATACTACGGCTAGAATCACCAGTTCGAGAATTATCAGAGCTTATTCATTTCAAATATATTGCGATTCTGATAAACAGCGGCGAAGTCTAACCAAATGATAACCAGCTAGAGTTAAAGCATTTGGTAAACACCAAAAAATTATTTTCTATTTTTTTACAGGACCTACCATTAAGATTACGCTTTGATCATTACTTCTTACTCTCATAATTAGTTGGTGATTTTTCCTTCTAACCCTACGCTTTGATTCTAACCCTTTCTAAGGCCGTGGGAAGTATGCTTCCCACCAAATTTATCAATCTATGTATGAAAGTATGTAGTTTGGCATAAGTTCTGACACATTTTTTTTAGAAAGACAGAAACTTAGATGCTTCAGTTCTTTATCTCACACAAAATGATGTGCCTTGGTTTATCACTTAATAATTAATTAACAAAATTAATTAATGAATCAAATTAAATTTATATAATAAACTAAATGAATCCCTTTTCTTATTCTAATTTCAAGCCAAAAAATATTTTAACATAATATGACTAGAAAAAAATGACCCTTTAAAGGGTTAAATAGTTTAAACACGATTATCATTAGAATCATACTTTTCAACAATTTCATGATTACATCGAACAGGATAGTAAAGATAATTTTTGGCCAGAATCATCATTCTTTTGTCAGAAGATAAGAAAAAGTGTTTTTTTCCCGGTTAAGAATATAGAGCCTTAAAATTCTGTTTAATCCTTTAAAGGGTCATTTTTTTCTAGTCATATTATGTTAAAATATTTTTTGGCTTGAAATTAGAATAAGAAAAGGGATTCATTTAGTTTATTATATAAATTTAATTTAATTCATTAATTAATTTGGTTAATTAATTATTAAGTGATAAACCAAGGCACATCATTTTGTGTGAGATAAAGAACTAAAGCATCTAAGTTTCTGTCTTTCTAAAAAAAATGTGTCAGAACTTTAAATTCATACAAAGATTGATAAATTTGGTGGGAAGCATACTTCCCATGGCCCTAGAAAGTGTTAAACAAAAGAAAAGGAAACATTTCTCTTTCTTATTGAAATGTCTTTCTCGTTAGATTCTGGAAATGAAAGCCTCAACTTATACGAGTACAGAATTTTAAAATAGAATTATAGCAAAGCTAGAACTATTAAGATAATTAACTATGAAGCAAATATATGAATGTTATGAAAAAAGATATGATGAAGTATAGCGACATATTCTTTCATGCAAGATTACTTCTTTTCAAAACCAATGGGAGGGGTATCTCCAAAAATTTTTCTTGTACGCTTGTATATATTTTTGGATCTAGGGCAAGACTGCGAATTTGTATGATATTGGCGAAAAATAGTTGCGAAATTTTGATTTTTAGCATGAATTTGGCCTTTTTACTTAATCTTTAGCAATTAATACCTGGAGTGGGGTTAATAAAACCCAAAGTCAAGTTTGTATTTCAGAAGCGTTTTTCTAATCGACTGAAATTAAAATTTGACACAGAACTATATTTTTAGTACCAAAATCACATATCAATTTTCATATATTTATGCTACTGCGTTTTTGATTCATTGCATTTACATGTTTGTGAAAGCACAAAGCGCCAAACGGTTAACTGTTTGAAGATTTATTTCCAAATTAGATAAGAATATATTTTAAATGCTAAACTTGTGTATCATATTTTATCTACCAAGCTCTTTGCGGTCTTTATATATTGAGAACATTAGACAGAATGGATTTCGTTTAAAACTTAATAGAAGTTTATAAATGTCGTCGTTAGACCATATGCCAAATTTCATATGTATAGCTCAAATCGATTTTGAATTAACATGTTCACAGACAGATAGATAGATGGATCTAATGTCAAAAGTATGTTTTTCAAATTCAGAGAAATTTAATATGAGGAAATTTATCAAAATTTGAATAATTTTTCAAGAATATTTGAATTTTTGAGAATTACGATAATTTCTCTATATTTCTCTATTTTCATAAAGTAACAAATAAATGAAGTGCTGTCTTATAATTAGTATTGGAGGATTCTAATGCATATCAGTATAATTAAAGTAAAGTAAATATACAAGCTAAAATTTAGATATTTTTATCCTATTACATGATAGGATTACAAATAAATACATTCACTTTATAATTACACTATAAGAAGGTACTTCTTTTTGGCTGGAAACTAAAAATGAATTGAAGTACACTTTTACACCAAGCATAGATTTCCTATAAAAGAAAAGAAAAATAGACTCAATTATTTTTGTTTTCTTAACGCTTTTATTATGAAAGAAACAAATACGACATTTATTTTTAAAATTTTTTTTATAATACTCAATATATTTAATTACACGGCAAAATAATTTAATTCATGCCGTTTGAAACTCTATTTTTAAGATATTAAAACTTTATTTTAACAATTAAATCAATATGTTTTTTAATACCGGAAATGTATATGACAAAAATTCTAAGCCAAAAGTCATATGAAGAAAGGAAAAATGTCATGAAAGAAAGAAAAGTGAAAATTTCTTTCTTTATATATTTCCTTAACATATGATCTCTAAAGACTTATGGAATCCTCATCTGTTCTTACTAGATCTTACATTTGCGTGGACAAGGCTATTAAATAAACTTCAAAATGCCGCTTCATTTTACTCTCATAACAAGTGATACAGAATTTTTTCGCTTTATTTTGAGATAAGTTTTCTTTCAGTTGTCTTTCTCCTTCGTTTAAATAATTTTTAATTATTGCTTTTCTTCATACTATAAATGAAAACTCCATATCATATCATTACCATATTATTATGGTAATTACATATTATTAGATATCTTGTAGAATATCTTGGAAAGATAAGGTATTTTAAAATTAGACGCCTTTGAGTAGGCCTTATGTATAACGATGTTTGTGATTTATGTATAACGATGTTTATGATTTATGTATAACGATGTTTATGATTTATGTATAACGATGTTTATGA